>OY284471.1:9797089-9959589 GCA_958336335.1 Dilophus febrilis | reverse complement strand
CATCAACAAAAAATTCAAATCCAAAAGAAAAATTACAGCAGGGTATAAAAGAAAAATTATTTGGTAATAAAAATACTGTAATTGGTTTGAATAATAATAATAATAATACTGGTGGTGGTGGTGTTGGTAATATACAAAAAACATCGATAAAAGAACGAAAATTAAAACAACAACCCGCCCAAAGTAGTGCTATGCATTTATCATCTATGGACGGTACATCAAATATCATTGGTATCATTGGAAGTAATGCCGGTTCCAGTCGCCAGACGTCAATGGCGGCGGCGTCGGCGTCGTCAGCTATTAGTAAAAATGGTTGTCCTGAAAAAATTAAATTACGTTTAAAATTAAATTCGGAACCTGGCTATAAAGTTGATATGATAAATTACAATAGTGTACAACAACCACAGAAACGTGGCGGTCAACTTTCATCTAATATGCAACAACACCAACAACAACAACAACAACAGAATATTGTTAATAATATTATTGCATCACAATCATCAAAAGGGTATTCATCAACACTGCAACAACAACAACAACAACAACAAATTAATTCAACATTAATAGCATCATCATCATCACCATCAGCAGCTACTGCTGGTACAGGAATATCATCACCGTCCGCATCACCTCATATGCTCATTAATAATCCATCACCGCCGGTTAGTGAAGAATTACGTGTACCACCATTACATATTAGTTTACGTGGACGTGCATCTGTTGTTATTAAAAATTCGAAAAAAGATCGTAAAAAATCGAATCAAAGTGTTGGTGGTGGTGTTGGCAAAGATGAAGAAAAAACTTCTTTATCGAAAAAATTATCAATAAAATCAATTAAAACGGATGGTGGTGGTGGTGGTGGTGGTATCCTTTCGGAATCTCAAATAAATTATCATCGATTACAAAAAATTAATAAAATTAATTCAAAAATTATTGATAATGAAGACGATAATAACGATGATGATGATGAAGATGAAGATGACGATGATGATGATGATGATGATGATGATGATGATGATGATGAAGACGATGACGATGAGGATGAGGATGATGATGATGAAAAGGATCATAATGATTTTAATTCTGAAACTAATAGTACTGATAATCAAAAATATATATTATTACAAAAATCACAACAAAATCATTATGGCAGTGGCAGTGGCAGTGGTGGTGCTGGTGTTGATAGATCCAGAAATCTATTAAATAGTGATAAAATTGGGAAAAGTGCAAACATTTCAACTGGTACAATTAATAATAATTATATGTACAAATCATTTGATGATGCCAGTATAAAAAATAGTGATAGTAATATAAAACGTAACGTAACAGGTAACAATTTCCAAATAAAAAGTAATCCAAATGGATTATTACAAACATCAGCAGCAAAAAGGCGTCGTTTAAGTCATACAACAACAACAACAACAACAACAACCGCAGCTGTAACAAAACCATCACAAATCACATCCAGTGCATCAAATGATGATAATTTTGTTACAACTCAATTGTCAACTGTTAATGAGAGTACAATCGTAAATACATATTCATCACATCAATCAATAAAGGTGCCAATTGGATCGACAAATGTTGGTACAATACCACCACATCATGCATCATCTAAAAATGTAAAAGGTGGTGCAAACATAAATAATAATAATAATAATAATAATAGCAATAATAATCCATCATTTAACAATAAATACAGTAAACCTGTAACAAAATTAAAAAATAAACCAACTTTAACATCATTACTGAAAGATTCCAGTAAATTGTTAATTGATGGGAAAACATCAACAGCAATAACAACACCATCAACAACACCATCATCAATAAAAACGTCAATATATCCACAAGGTAATGTTGATACAATAACGGAAGAAAAATTTAAACAAAAATTATTAGAAGGATCTTCTTCAACAAGTGATTGGTCATCCGTACCGGGTAGTGACGTCGTTGCCTCTACGACTGTTTCTACAAATACAACAATTACAACTACAAATGTTACCACTACGGCCGGTGACGACCACGATGTTGTTTCAAGTGATATTATTAGTGCAAATAAATCTGATAATATTAAATCACTTATAACATCATCAACTACGGCGAACATAACAACAACAACAACAACAACAACAACAACAACTTCAAATGTCAATAAAACAACAACAACTACTAGTAATAATAATAATAATAATAACGCATCCAGTAGTAATCAATCCTCTATAATAACTGTACAAAATTTACCGAAATATTCAAATCCAAAAAATTTATTAACCCAAACAATATCATCATCATTGACGGCATCACTGCAATATATTGTTAATCGTCAACAAGCGTCAAAAGAGGCTAAAAATGATGTCAAACCAGCCACTATTAAGCGAATGAATGAATCCGTCGATTCGACGGTATTAATAATAAATTCCAATATTCCAGTTGTACAAAATGTACGTGGTTCACCAAGTTCACAACAGACGCAACAGGGTGAAGACAGTGGTATTGAATCTATGGATGCCCTGTCCGAAAAAAGTCCACATCAATCTGGTAGTCCAACACAAGGTGGTGAACAATCATCGGTGAAAATTGGTGAAATTTCAAAAGATTTAAATACATCGTCATCATCATCATCGGTGTCTACAAAAACACAGCAACAGCATCACCAGAACTACAGTGATGAAATTGTTGACGCAGCCGCAACAGCAGCAGCAGCAGCAACAGCAACAACACTTCGCACAGACGCTACAAAATCTAAATATACAAATATTTTAGATATTGAAGCGGCACTGGCAAATATGGAAGGTGGCGTCAATGAATACATTAGTAGTAGTGGTGGTAATGGTGGCGGTGGCGCCGCCGTCGTCGTCTGTGATAATGATCAAAAAATTAATGGTGATCATGATGCTATTATATCAGCACGTAATGATGCCCTTAATGTTTTGGTAGAAGAAAAAATTATACTTTGTACAAAAAGTATGAAAAATGAAAATAATTCACAATTAAATGTGTTATTGGGAGACGGCGGCGGTGGCAGCGGTAGTGATTTGCATGATAAAAAAATGTCATCCACATCAAGGTTTTCTGCATCATCATCCATCGTGACATCGATGGATTCTAATGTTGCTAAAACATGTTTAAAAAAATTATCATTATTAGAAGAGCAACTTTCTGATGAATGTTCAGAAGAATCAAAAGAAAAACGATTAATTCACCTTGCTGCATCATTGCAACATAAGCAACAATCGATAAATACAGAAGAATTACAGAGTACAAAAAAACCGTTAAATGATAAAAAATTAAATATTGAAATTGTTAAACAACAACATTGTGATATAAAACCAATAATAAAAAATGTTGATGTGATAACCGTTAAACAACAACCGCAACAACAACAACAACAAGAAAATCAACGCCATTGTGATGCAAACATAATTGAAGATGAAAATAGACATGCGCAGCATAGCTGTACAAGTGGCAATAGTAGTAGTAGTAATAGTAATAGTAATAATAATAGTAATAGTAATAATAGTAATAATAATAATAATAATAATGGCACCAACAATAGTAATAACGATAACCAACAACACCACCACCATCATCACCGTGATAATCATCAAATAAAAGAAATTCTAACTCAATTATCAATTGAAATACCATATATTGATAGTGACAATGTACCTAGAGTTCGGACACGCGCTAGTAGTAAATTAGAAAGTCCATTGGATGTTGCACCAAAGCAAAGTCCAACAGATTCATCGGTTACAGCAGCAGCACCACCATACAGTTTACAAAAAACCATAAAATTAACGGCCGGTGCAATTGATCGTTTAAGTCCAAAGGTTACAACGGGTAGACCCGGTAAACGAAAACGACAAGGATCCGAAAGTTCAACACAATCAAGTGTTAGCGATGATACACCGAATCGAGGGAAAAAAATTTGTAAAATAAATAATAATAGTGATACAGAGATACATTGTACGGTACCAATAACAATAACAACAACAACATCAAGCAGTACAACTAAAAGTTCAACTTCATCGTCATCATCTAATACATCTAATATACTACCGAAAAATGAACAAACAAAACAAAATCATATACAATCGGTAAAAGTTAATGTGGATGGCGGTGGTGGTGGTGGTGGTGGTGGTGGCGGAAAACGTAATGTTGATTCATCGGATTCCGATGAACCATTAATTGAAATAGCTGGAAAGGTAAGAAATTCAAAATTAACAAAATCAATAAGTAATGAATCGACGACGATTGGATCATCAACATCAACATCAGCAACAGCCACCGCCACAACAACAACAATTGATAAAAAATTAAGAAATCATAAAATTCAAAATAATAATAATCATACAACGGCGGCAACAGCAATAATGACATCAACACATTCAGTTTTAAGTACATCAACACCATCCACATCCACATCATCATCATCATCTGGATATTTAAAACAACAAAATACACATTCAACATGGAATACATTAATAAATGAAATGAATAATAGTAAAAGTACTCAACAACAAACAATATTTACAAGTAATTTACCAGGTGACACAATAAGTAATGTTAATACTGCAATTTATTCAAGTACAAATGTAAATGCTGCTGCATCATTTACTGATAATTCATCGGTTATTGGTTCTGCTGCTGGTAGTAGTACTTCATCATCATCATCGGCGGCGGCAAATTCCATTCATAATAAAGCGATTGGAATGCGTACGGCGGCGACGTCATCGTCGTCGTCTGGTCATAGTATAACTACTCATCATCAAAATCAATCTGATTCGATTTTAACAGAAGATAAAATGAGTACTATGAGTACAAGACGAAGTGTTCGAATGACATCATTAAATACATCAACCAATAAAGTAATTGGAAGTGGCAGTGGTAATAATAGTAATTATAATAACGACAACAATAATAATAATAATAATAATAATAACAATGATAATAATAATAATAACGATAATAATAACAGTAACAATAATAATGATAGTAATACGAATAATAATAATAATAATAATAATAATGGTAATAGTAATGACAATAAAAGTAATACAATTACTGTATCATCAGCAATAACGACGAATTGTGGTAATAATAGTGCAGATGATAAAAAATGTAATCTTACAAATGTACATAAAACGACAAGCATTACACAAGTTTCACAAGAACAAACAGTAATTGGGGATGTTCGTCGTAAAACGAGAAGCGCCGGTGAGTACTTTTTTTTTTTAAATTCATTTTAAATGTTATTCAAAACACACACAAATATTACTTAAACAAAATAGACAAAATAGTATCAAAGTTATCTTGCTTTGTTACATTTAAAGTAACCCAAATTTGGCTTGTTCTGCTATTACGATGATTTATGCAAGAGAATTCAAAAAATTGCCGTAAAATATTTTTACTAAATGGGATACTAAGGAACCTAGCTATCATAGATTTTTAGGGGGGAAAAAACCTTATATATTGTTATGTGATTCTTGATTCGATTCGTTCAAATCGTCCTTTGAGAATGGCGGAACCATTCAACAACAGCCATTTTTAAACCATGTTTTTTTTTAAATTAGCGAAGTGCATCGCTCACTCAACAGTGCGCGTGTCCCATTGATGTGTCCCAAAAGGTAACACAGTCAGTCAGTTGGGCAAGGATAAGGTTCGGAGAATGCGGCGGGTGCGATAATGCGCCAGATACAAGTGATATTGGATGGTTTTGATGGATTTCGTGTACCGAACGTTTTCGTGCGGTAAAATACCCTTTATCGTGTCTTCGGGCGCATTTTTGACGTTTTTCGATCCACGCATGATGCTCAAATTTTAACATTAATAGGTTCGCCAGTTTTCAACATGTCATGATTTACAATGCCAATCCAATCTGGTCCCACCAAAACTCAGAGTCTTTTGTCTTACGACCAAAGCGATTTGGATTTGCGGTTAATGGGCCAGTGCTTTGTGTTTTGGGTTTTTAAATGTGGATATCACTTTTCATCTCCCGTTACGATTCAATGAAGAAATTACTATATGTAAATGGTTATCCAGACGGACAACCACAACCAACATCGCAAAGGCAAAGGCTGATCGTTTTAGCACAAGAATCCAATAAGGCCATGCTGTGTCTTTGCGGTGGCACCACAAAGGTGTGGTTTATCAGAAGACACAGCAAGGTAGTTTTGCAGCACCACGACAATGCAAGTCCCGACCACGACTGTCGGGGAGCATTCTCAAAGCGCCACTTGACTGACACGGGACCGCTGACCGACGTCGACGTCGAAAATTGGGTGTTTGATTTGGGTTTGTATCAAACAACAGACGAACAAGACAAGACAAACAATTCTATTGGCGTGCGGTATCCACAAAAATGGAAGCCATTGAAAGGTGGTGGTCAAAACAATGTGTAGAAATTTCGCCCATCTTTGCGAATTTATATTTGTGCGGGACTTTTTTTCTCAATAAACTTAATTACTTACTTTGCGAGCCCTACAACCTGCAATTGGTTTCAGCCTCCAGTAGCAGCCTTCTTCAACGGAGCCTATTTACCGTTAATGACCGCCAGCCGGATACACCTAGAATCCGAAGAACTCCGTTCTGCAGGTCATCCCTCCACCTTGCCCTTCGGTCGGCGCCCCATTTCCGCCATCCCTCCGTCCAACTGCTTCAACAGTATTCGAGCATCATTCATGATCTGCTACATTATCAGACCACCCCATAAACGGCTAAGCTTGATGTTCTGTACAATGTCCGCTTTTATGAATATAGTTTCGTTTTATTTCGAAATCATATTGTGTACGCGCCACCGCCCATTATCCATATTACAGGACCGTAGATGATGCGTAGTGTTTTGTTTTAAAAAAAAATGTCTTTGTTAGACGTGTTTCATTCACTTGGGTCATGATCACTCTGACCGATAAATTACGATTGGCCGCACTAGTATGGTTGTCTAAAAAGTATTGATAATTTTTTTTACAAAATTCAAACGATTTTTTTTATATGTTTCAAATGAACTTTATTAAACCAAATATGCGCCGTTTTGATCGATGACCCTTTGCCATTTTTCTGGTAAAGACATTATCCCATCACTGTAGAACTTCTGTGTTTTCTCGGCAAAAAACTGATTCGAGTGCATTTTGCAGTCCTCTGCGGAATTTAATTTTAAACCATTAAGAGATTTCTGCAGAGACCGGAACAAATGATAATCTGAAGGTGCAAGGTCCGGGCTATGCAATGTGGATGCATTAAAACTTCCCAGCCAAACTCTCAGTTTCTGCCGAGTCATCAAAGACGTGTGTGGTCTGGCGTTGTCATGATGGAACACAACACCCTTTCGATTGATTAAATCTGGACTTTTTTTTAATCTCGTGCTTCAATCTTGTTAATTGTTGACAATAGAGATCGGAATCAATGGTTTGACCGGGTGCTAGTAATTCATAATGAACGATTCCTTTCCAATCCCACCAAACAGACAGCATTACCTTTCTTGGTGTTAATCCAGGTTTTGCTTCTGTTTTAGGAGCTTCACCCTTCTTGGACTACGATCTTTTTCGTACATTATTATCGTATGTGATCCATTTCCATTTCATCACCTGTAATCATTCGCTTTAAAAAAAGGCTCGATTTCGTTCCTTTTAAACAGCGTTTCGCAAATGGAAATTCGGTTCAATAAATTGTTTTGTGTTAATTCATGTTTGGTAGCCCAAACATCGAGCTTTTTCTTGTATCCAGCCCTTTTTGTCAAATGGTTTAAAACTGTTTGGTGATGGATGTTTAGTTCTTTAGCGATATCATGACTGCTTTGACGTGTCGATTTTCTTCAATTTTTGATATGATTTCATCGACTTTTTCAGTGATTGGTCGACCAGAACGAAGTGCATCTTTGACATCAAAATTACCGGAACGAAATCGAGCAAACCATCTGTTAAAGGCTGTTAATTTTGATAAAGTTCCTTCACCGTAAACCGCACAAATTTGTTCATGTGCCTGCGTTGCATTTTCACCTTTTTCATAATATAATTGTAAAATGTATCGAATTTTTTCACTAATTTCGCTCATCTTTAATGCACTACAACTTTTAAATGACTAAACAAATTTAATTTTTTTTTTATATACGAAATGTCATCTTTCGAACATATATGTTAGTGTTACCTGATCAGATTAGTACTACTTGAAATATTCAATTATAATGACATCTATATATAAAAATTATCAATACTTTTTCGACAACCTGATATTACGTGTAGGAATTGCGGATTTCGATAACAGATGGCGCAACTAGCGTTGAGTGAATCGCAACACACCACGGCCATTTTCTTTTTTTTTATCTGTCATTAGGCTATAAATTTCAGTATTTGTCATTTCATTGAAGTGTAAACAACAAAGCTTTTTTTTGCTTCGAATATGTCGAAACACATCCCTGAAAAAGTTGTTTTGGGGGGAAGTTTAATAACTTTCTTTAATTTGAAGCAAACCGTTGCTGAAAGTTATCGTTTGTTGGTTGAAGCTTATGGTGGACATGCTCCAGCTCAAGCAACTGGTGAACGATGGTTTGTGTACGCTTCCGAAATGGTGATTTTGACTTGGAAGACAAAGAACGGCCAGTTCAGCCAAAAAAATTTGAAGACGAAGAATCGCAAGCGTTATTGGATGAAAATTCGTGTAGAACGCAACATGAACTTGCAATGGCGTTAAATGTCGACCAAAAAAACCATTCGAAGGAAAAGAATTTTTCATAAACCGTAAAATGATTTATTTCCTGATGCAATTCGGGATTCGGGACTCATCATCAATATCATCGTTATCACTGGGTATTTGGCTGCCAAGATAGGCATATAACCTATTCTCAAAAAGCCTCAAAAAGAAGGAAGTTGTCCATTAATTCGTGCTGTAATTGTGGTATAATCATATAATTTTGTTTTCTCCCCATTCACACTTAATCCTCAGAACGCAAAACCCTTTTCGAGCAACGCGAATGTTTCTTTAACGGCTTTCAAGGCTGGTTAAAACATGAGGAACCAAACACCGGGATCTAGTGAAAAATTAAAGAAAAACCCTTGAGATGATTCTTTCACACATGAGGGGATTTTTTTTTCTATGCAGTTGTTTTGTTATCGGTGATTTATTATCAACAAACACATTTTTATTTATATAAAAAAATGAATAATTTGAATGTGTTGTGGTGAGGGGATGTGTAAAAAAACTTAAAGTTAATTTGACTTTTTGTAGAGTGCCGGGGTATTTTTATTGTTGTATTTTACGCGCAGGCAAATTTATTGTTGTATTTTACATGGAAAAATAAAAACTCACACCGTCACCCCTTCACAAGTGTGAACCAGCCTTCATATTATGTGTAGGAATTAATAATGCGGATTTTTTGGCTTGCAAATGGCATTTATTTGTATAACAAAATGAATGAGTACATTAACCAATATATTGCCCATCGTTAGCTATGGCTTCCTCCCATCTTTTAGGAACTTTGTTGATTCCTCGTTTGAAGAAGTCCTCATCTTTCGAGGCAATCCATTTATCGACCCATTTTTGCACATCTTCAGCATTTCGAAAGCGTACATCTGCCAGGCTGACCTGCATTGATCGGAACAAATGGTAATCAGGAGGAGCAAGGTCTGGATAGTACGGGGGGTGATCAAGATTATCCCAACCAATCCTCTTTATTTTTTCGTTAATGATGTTTGCACGATGTGGTCTGGCGTTGTCATCATGAAAAAAAACTGTGGTGTTTTCGAGCTACCAATGGTCGTTTTTCGTTCAATTTCTTTGCCCGTTCGTTCAATTGGCGTCTGTAGCGTTCAGCTGTAACTGTTTCATTCGGTTTTAACAGCTCGTAATATACCACACCCTTCTGATCCCACCAAATACACAGCATAAGCTTCTGGCAATGAATATCGCGTTTTGATTATGAAGTTGATATGACAACATATGATGCTTTACGTTTGGGGTTATCGTAATACACCCACTTTTCATCGCCAGTAACAATTCGACTCAATAAACTATGTTTTTTGTGCCTTGCAGAGCACGGAGCTAGCAGAGTTTTTTACATGTTTCGATTCGTGGTTTGAGTTGATTTTCATTCAGTTGATGTGTTGACCCATTTTCCAAGTTTTCGAATCTTTCCCATTGCATGTAAACGTTTGCCAATGGTTGTTTGGTCGACATTCAACGCCATTGCAAGTTCATGTTGCGTTCTACACGAATTTTCATCCAAAACCGCTTGCAATTGTTCGTCTTCAAATTTTATTGGCTGACCTGGCCGTTCTTTGTCTTCCAAGTCAAAATCACCATTTCGGAAGCGTACAAACCATCGTTCACAAGTTGCTTGAGCTGGAGCATATCCACCATAAGAGCTTCAACCAACAAACCATAACTTTCAGCAGCGGTTTTCTTCAAATGAAAGAATGTAACACTTCCCCGCACAACCACTTTTTCAAGCACGAAATTCGACATGTTTGATGCAAAAAAAAAACTTTGTTGTTTACACTTCAACGAAATGACACGTACTGCAATTTATAGCCTAATGACAGACAAAAAAAAATAGAAAATGGCCGCGGTGTGTTGCGATACACTCAACACTAGTTGCGCCATCTGTTATCTAAATCCGCATTATTAATTCCTATACCCAATACTTCTACGCACAACATATTAATATCATTTGCGTCAGCATAGCCCGGTAATTGTGCGGATGAGGTAAAAATTGTATTGTTGGTGGTTAATGTTGATCCGCCGTACCCGTACACATTTCTCCAAAATGATATTAAAAAATAATGCAACCATCAAGGGGTTCCGCTTGCCCGAACTCCTCCAATTGTTGTGTGTCAAATGTTTCAGACTTGAAACCCCCCTTATTTACTGTACCTGAGATGTAACCTGCGATGACCAGTGTTAATTTTGACATAGCTAATTTTTTAATTTTTTGGTGGAAAATCAAATTCTCACTAATAAGCCCTATATTTATTTGTGAAATTTGTGAAACACTGGAGAAATATATTTCATGGGGCCGCAATGGATTTATTTTTATTTCAAAAAATGGTTCTCGAGTTGCGAGGATTGGCCACCCCCTTTTGGCTTTAGGGGCTTTCACCATCATCATCACCATCACCATCAACATGAAATTGACGATTAAGAAATTTTATACAGGGTGTTCCAGCTAACGCTATCCAGCCAATATCTTCGAAACTAGTGGAGTTATCACTAATATGATGTTAGTGGACCCCCACTGGATTCCATTTGGATACATTTTTATGTTAACCCCTTTCTCCCCATGTTAACCCGTATGTGCTTAATGGGTATCAACTTTGGAAAATCAAATGTAAACCTATATTTTTTTTTCTCCTATTTTGAAGATCGTGACGAGTAGTTTAAAAAAATGTAAAAATATGTGGGGGTCCCATGGGGAATTTTTCCACAAATGGGGGTTGTCCATTTAATGGAAAATGTGCGAAAACTCGGTAAATCTCTATGAAAACATGTGTTGTGATGTATTAGAAAATTGTTCTACGTTGAAAATTAAGGGGGGTGTCCAGACAGCCCAAGTCCCCAACCCCCCGTTTTTAGGTGGAAAAATCAAAATTTTGCACATACGGGTTAACGTGGGGAGGAAGGGGTTAACATAAAAATGTAGCCAAATGGAATCTAGTGGGGGTCCACTAACATCTTATTCTTGATAACTCCACTACTTTCGAAGATATTGGCTGGATAGCATTAGCTGGGACACACTGTATGTAGAATTTTGTCTTTCCACTTGCACAATATATCAAATATATTCAGGCAAATCGGCCCTCGGGCACATATCCTTTAATGTTCCCATATTCCCTGATGATGAATGTACAGGTACACTCGAAAATTTTTTTTTCCTATGTGTTCAAAACTGGGTTAACGGAAGAAATCATCTCAGCCCCCAAACAAACAAAATGATTGAATCGGATAAAAATTGTAAAAGACACGATACTTGTATAGGCTGGTGGGTGGCAGCGCGGCTATGGAGGAGCTAAAATTGCAAATTATTTCCAATGTCTTAGACAGTTATTTCCATACCCATCCGTAATAGATAATAAAAGGCTAGCATAGCACAATATGACCTCTTTTTGTCTTTTTGTATAGCTGGTTCAGATATAACATCATCAACAGTGGACGGTGGTCGAAGACGTCGTATTTCAAAAGATAGTAAGTGACCAATAGTGTGCGCCTCAGGTGGCCACAGTGTCCTGCAGGCGCATGCTCATCATCGCCATCAACCCTCACTTTATTTAACCAATAACATCCGTCACATAGTACCACCACCACCACCACCACCACCTCCACTACCATCAAAATATTCACGATCCAATAGCAGCGGCAGCAGCAGCAACAGCAGCAGCATCATCCATTCAAATCATGAACATCAAAAAACACCACCATTCCGGTTATCTTCAATAATTAGTACAACGGCCAACAGCAGCAGACGAACGCATATTATACAGAACTATGACCATCATCATTTATCATCGTCATCACATCCGTCATCGTCCACGACACAGCCATCAATGATGAAAATCATATAAACTATCCGCGGCGGATGTTCCCGTAATTTATTTAGTTCTGTTCTAATTATTTATTCGCATCATCATCATCATCATCATCATCATCACCAAAGTGTGAAAAAAAAGTGGAAAATGTAAATATGAAATATTTTTTAATTATTTTAAAATTTAAAAAAAAAAAACAAAAAAACAAAAAAAAAAAAAAAAATACAAATTTAAAAAAAAAAAAGGAAGTTAATCCAAAAAAAATTACGAGAAAAAAGTGTCTTATTAAATGTAAAATTAAAATACAAACAAAAAAAAAATAAAAAAAAAACCCCCCCAACCACCAACAAATTGAAAAAAAATATTTTTCTATTCGCTAATTTGTTGTATAAAAAAAAAAAAAAAAAAAAAAATTAGACAAATTATTAGAAAAAAAATTAAAATTAAAAAAAAAAAAACTTTTTCTATTTTAAATAAAAATTCATATTTTTTTTACAAAAAAAAAAAGTTAAAAATAATAATTAATTTCGAATAATTAAATTTAAAACAAATTAATCCTTTTATCCATAATTTTTTTTTATTTTTAATTGTGTTTGGATCGTTGGACGCTTTTACAAAAAAAAAAAAAAAAAAATAATAATTAAAAAAAAAAAATTTAATATATTTATATAGTGAAAACTTTTGAACTACACACTGTGTGTAATTTTTTTTACACCGATCATAAATTTGTATTGCACAGAATATTTTCAGAAACTATTTTTTTTTCTGTTGTTGGGACAGAAAAAAATGTGTGTGTGTGTAGTGTTGATTATGATAAAAAAAATATTTATTTATTTTTATTTATTTTTTTTTTTAGGTTAAATTTTCTTACACCAACGCTAATTATATTATAGTGTTAGTGTACGTTAGTGTATAGTGTTCTTACACAAAGCGTTTTAAAACGCCTAACTTACAACGTTTTCACATAGAATGTTTTAATCATTAGTTTTACAAGAAAAATGTACACAGAATCGTTTTGACGACACACAAGTTGCGTTCCACTTTCGATTACCTAGAAGTAGTTCAGACTAGATTTTTTCTACCTACTCTGAACTTTGATCTTTGCTATAGTAGTTCGGCGTATAAATAATAGATATTCTTTTCTACTCTTAAGTACTGCTTTTTATGAAATGCCAACGGCAAATATCAAATTGAAAATACATGCATTTCAATGTAGGTGCTTTTTATGAATATTTGACGGCAGACATGTCGACGGCTGACGGCGGACATTGATATTTTTTTCTTCTATTGCCGTCGGCTGACCGTCGTCCAAACTTCATTTTTCATTTTATTTACATTTTATTTAATTTTTATTTAATTTTTATGATTTAATTTGATAATTGATAAAATATCCAGTTAATTTTCAAACTAATAAAAAATGGAATTATTTAATAACAGCAATTGGTATGTATTATTAAATTTCGTATGTATTATCCAGGCAAAATAAATTTCAGAAAAAGCACATTTTTTTTATATATCACATATATCACATATGTGATATATATCATATATTCATAAAAATCGAGGCTTAACCTACTCTTGTAATGTAATCGAATGGAACGCAACTACACAGTCATAATATGCTGAATTTGATTTAAGGTACTCCGTGTACACACCGGCACTGGACAAAATACACAGACACTGTCTACACTGTGTAAAGAAATCCTAGTGTGGTGCATTGGTAAAACACAAAACACAAAATGCACACCAAGTGCGAGCAAAATAATGTGTGTTTGGTTTTATTTACAGTTTTAATAATTTAGATTAATCCATTTTAGACATGGCAATTTACGAAATTTTTTTACGTTTGGCTTTTTTTTTTGGTTTAACAAAAAACAAAAAGGTTCGTCGCTTTTAACTCTTTACACCGTCTATTTTGGTTGTGTAAAATAAAAAATGTACAGAATCACTACACATAAAATATTGGTGTATGTAAATCAAACATATACACTATCTCTATACCCTGTGGACCCTGTGTGAGTAAATCAAACACATTTTCTTCTCGTTTCTACTCGATGCGATAGTATACACACAGAGTTGTACGTAAATCAAATTCAGCAATAGTTTCGTCGGTGTCGAAAAAAAAAAAAAAAAAACCTGTGCAGAAATTTCGGTGTACATTTCTGTACACCATATTTGAGTGAAAACGTTTTAAAACGTATAACTTATAAAGTTTTTCACACAGAATTTTTGGTTGAAATCATCTTCTTTGTAACGAGAAAAAAAAAATGTACACAGAATAATTTTGACAACGCAGTCAAACGCATTCGCTGGTTCACAACACATGAGGAAACTCCGAAACTCCGGGATCTAGTAGTGAAAAATTTGAAGAAAAACCTCTTGAGATGATTCACACATGAGGGGATTTTGTACGAACAAAATTTTTTTTTTTTTTTCTTTTGTATGTTGTTGTTTTGTTATCGATGATTTATATCAACAAATACAATTTTATTTATTTAAAAAAAAAAAAAAAAATGAATAATTTGAATGTGTTGTGTGGTGAGGTGAGGTGAGATGAGGTGTAAAAAAAAGTTAAAGTTAATTTAACTGTTTTGTAGAGGGTGTGTGGGATAAATACGCGCAGGCAAATTTGTTGTTGTATTTTACATGTAAAAATAAAAACTTGTAAGCCGGCTGCACAAGCGAAGAACGAAGGTGTGAGTTTTTTTGTTTTACATGTGAAATACAACAACAAATTTGCCTGCGCGTATTTTCCCCGCACTCAATAAAAAGTTAAGTTAACTTTAACTTTTTTTACACCTCACCTCACTAACACATTGAAATAATTCATTTTTTTTATATAAATAAAATTTTGTTTGTTGGTAAATCACCGATAACAAAACAACTACAACATACAAAAAAACGTTCGCACAAAATACTCTCGCTTGTGAATCATCTGCGGCAATATTTTAATGTTCGAACTTGTCCCCGGGGATTCGTGCTTCGCTTGTGCAGCCGGCTGTACCGTCACCCACCGTCACAAGTGTGAACCAGCCTTCAAAAAAAAGTTTCGTTGGTGTGGGAAACCCGGTGTAGAAATTCTGGGTACATTTTTTTTTTTTCACAATATTAGAGTGAAAACGTTTGAATTACGAATTTTTCACAACAGAATTTTTACGATTAGAGAGAAATTTATACAGAGTAATTTGGAAAACTTTCGTCGGTATAGAAAACATCGGGTGTAGAAATTCTGCGTAAATTTTTTTAGACAATAGTTGCGTTCCCCATTCGATTATCAGGCGTAGAGGCGAAGAGTAGCAGAAATAAAAGAATTAGAACAGCACTCTCTGGTTTTCTTCATATAAAAATTTAAGTAAAAATCTCGTCATCATAAAGGCTAATTTTCAGTCTCGTCTTATAAGCCGCGGCGGCTTATGGTGTGTTTGTGTTTGTGAAAATATAAAAACAAACCAACTAATACAAAAAAAAAAAAATTTTTGTATATTATATGAATTTTCACAAAAATGGCCGCCTAAGCCGCGGCTGTGTCTTAAAAAGACACAGACATTCCTAGTCACGGCTTATATAAGACTCTCTGAACAAATAATCGATTTTCATTGGTTGATTTAAAAAAAAAAAGACGAAGCCGAGGCTTATAAGACGAGACTGAAAATTAGCCTTTAAATAATAGCATAAAATTATTTATGCTAATTTTATGCTGATTTATGATTTATGATGATAAAGTAGATATCGTGTGGTAAAACAGATTGAACGAAAAATCCGGTAAAATTAATTTAACTATTGTGATTTTCGATTGACACAAAAGATCAATCTTTTTTTTTTGATCTAGATCACTTTTTGTGTTCGATTGGCACCAAAAAAAATCAATCTTTTTTTGATCTATCAATCGATCAATTTTTATGAAAACTAGATTTTTATAAAGATTTACCCCTACATTTACGTATACTTTATCTATAGAATTAAAAAGAGACTAGAACAGCACTGTCTTGAATTCTCCATAGAAAATGTATATACAATTTAGGTCAACATAACTACTAATGCATTCGTGTACATATACATGAATGTAACTAAAAAAACACTAGATGGCGCTCGTGAGAGTACGGGAATTCAACCAAAACTCACTAGGTGTCCCTATTTACCATGTTGTGGAAAAAAAATATCATTTATAATTAAATATTACTCTATTTTCAATACAATTTTATGCACATTTTCTATATACATATTTTAATATAATTTAATTAAATTTAATTTGCGTTATAATTTCAATTTTAACGAACAAAATATAATATTGAAATTTAATTTTAATTTCTTTTTCACAATAACTTTGTTTGTTTACGTTTTTTTTTTGTGGTTTTTTTGTAATTTTTTTTTTTTTTATTAAAAAAAAATTATGAGATTTATTTGGCATTTTCGATCGCCATTTTAGGAAAATTTGAGAGATATTTATCAAACCAATACATCTATTCATTTTGGTATGGTGGCTTATCAATTTGGCTCTCACGAACTTTCTAGTCTCTTTTAATTTTATTACTTTATCTTATGAATAGAAATAAAAGATATAGAAGAATATTGAGAGAATAAAAACGTCGTGCAGCATAAATAAAATATTAAAAAAAAGTCCACTCTCACATAAAAATACATCGTCAAAAAAAAATGTTTGACGATTAAAAGACATCAATTTTTGTTTTAAAACAAAGAAGAAAAAATAAATTAATTTAATGCAATATTGGTTTTAAATCACTTACAGGAAAATTTCAAAACAATATAATAATAAAATAATACTTTTTCAAACGATATCATCGTTAAATTTATTTTACCCCGTTTTTCGTTCGATCTGTTTTACCAATGTTTTACCACACGAAATCTACTTTATCATCATCATAATCTACTTTATCATTTTTTTATGCTGCCGATACTTTTACTTAAATTTTTATAATTTTATATGAAGAAATCCAGAGAGTGCTGTTCTAGTCTCTTTTATTTCTATTATCTTATGTCGGTTTTGTTTTTTACCGTATTCGATTGGATTGTAATCCGGGCGTGTAAAAAAAAAATAAGAATTTCTCAGAGAAATTTCTCAGTACAGAAAATTTCTCAGTATTAGAGTATATTCAAAAGAACATTATTAAATTTCCGATTATTATTGGGCGTTTTCGTTTATTCCTCTTGTGCGAATACAAACGCACAAGTAACACAAATACGTTTTTTTATTGCACTTGGTTTTACTTGGGTTATATGACACATGTTCGAAAATATCTCCACTTAACACTTGTGTTGACACAAATTGCCCTAACTATTTTGTTGGAGCGCAATCGCCCTGTGTGAGATTGTTGTTGCTTTATCGTCACTATGACATTTTCACATATAAAGCGCCATTTGTAAACAAAATTAAACACAAGACAATTTTATAATATTCGAACACAGAGCTAGCACATGTACAGCTATGTTCAAAATAATAGTAGTATGTTGGTGTCGACAAGAAAAAAGGTCTTTATATTATGTTATTAAAGATAACATATATCATATTTATTAAACCTAAATAGGATTGTCTATTTTATAAACATAATAATTATAAAAAAAAATTCAAAAATGCATGACAATTAACTTCCTGATCAACAATAAATAATAATAGTACAAAAAAATTCTGTTCAAAATAATAGTAGTGTCACTTTTAAAGTTAACAAATTAGCAAATAATCTTGCGAATATATGTAGTTTTTAATTTTTTTTTATTAATATCTTTTGGCTTTTCTTAGTATTTGGTTGTATAACCACCATTCTTCAATACGGCTTCGCAACGTCGCTTCATGGAATCAACCAAACGCTGGCATCTTTCAACTGGTATATTTTCCCAAGATTCCTTAACTGCCCAAAGATCTTTATTATTGGTTGGTTTAGCATCTGAAACGGCTCGTTTCACATCAGTCCACAAATTTTCGATAGGATTTAGATCGGGCGATTGTGCAGGCCAAGCCATAACCTCAATATTATTGCTGTTAAACCACTCCTTTGCTAATCTACTTGTGTGTTTGGGGTCATTATCCTGTTGAAAGACCCATTTTAGTGGCGTTTCTTCTTCAACGTAGGGGAGCATAACATTTTGAAGTATGTCCACATATACATGACGATCCATGATACCATTAATTAAATGTATTGGACCAACACCATGATATGAAAAACTGCCCCATATCGTTATTTTTGAACCACCATGCTTTAAAGTCTTTGTGGTGTATCTTGGGTTGTATTCCGTATTTTTAGGACGTCGTACAAATTGTTGGGAGCCAGCTCCACCAAACAAAACAATTTTACTTTCATCGGTCCACAATATATTACGCCATTTTATATTTGACCAATTGATATGCTCCTTTGCAAATTTTATACGATTTGCAACATGTTTCTTATTTAAAAGCGGGGCCTTCCGTGCCCTTCGTGCGTATAATTTCGCTTCTGTTAGAAGTCTTCGAACCGTCACGTTACTAACTGGTAAATTCAACATGGATTGTATCTTTTTTGATGAAGCGAAAGGGTCGATTTTGCTGTATCGAACGATTCTTCTATCATCTGCTACTGTCGTCTTACGTTTCCGGCCGCGTGTTTCAGGATTTTTTTTTAATTTTAATGCATTGCATATCATTGTTGGGCTACAACCAACAATGTTCTGGATTTCTTGATATGTTTTTGCTGCCTTTCTTAATTTTAAAATGAGTTCCCGCTTCTCATCCGTATAATGTTTCGCACGTCCCACTATTTATTAATATTAATATTACTAATGTGGTAAATATTGAATTAACATTAAAACATTATTTATTAATTTATAAATACTTACTATTGAACTCAAAATAATGAAAATAATTAAAATTCAAGCACAAAATCAATTTTAATTTTTAGCACTACTATTATTATGATCAAAATAATTCACGACCAATTTGAAATGAATGTGCATAATTGCTCTATGATGTAGGTAAACAAGAAAAAAATGGAAAACAAAACAAAACGATAATAATGAACAAAAGAAATTGTGCTCATCTTATTTTACATGATAAAAACACGATTTATCATGACTTTATCGTTCATTCTGAAATCGCACTACTATTATTTTGAATACTACTATTATTTTGAACATAGCTGTAAATGTTATATCGCGCTCGCATTTTTTTTTTAGACCGCACTAGTGCATGACACAAGAGGAATAAACGAAAATGCCTATTATTCACAACAAAAAAAACAAAAATATCTCGAAATAAAATTTACGTAAAAGTCCAAGTGTTAAATGAAATTTCAGAAAATTTTTCAAATAGCATCTACGTAGTATTTTTGCATCTATTAAAAAATTTCAATTCGAATTTACTCTTAACCAAAAAAAAAAAAAATAAAAAATAAATTAATAAATCCATAATCAACACTACACACTACACTATGCACGAGTTTTTTTTTTCTGTCCTACCACAGTGTACAGAAAAATTTATGAGTAATACAAATTTTTGTTGGTATAACGTATGTATCATAAGTAGCTGGACAAAATTCAAACGCATTCAAAAACATGGGCAAACATGCTTCAATCTTTACAAATCTTTCTTTTTTTTTTTTTTGTAAATCCTCTCAGTATTCAACAATCATATTTTCAATCATCAGTATTACATTTGAAATGAAGAAGATGAATGAAGAAGAAAGGGATGTGAACAAAATCATTTGCGATCACGCGTATTTAAATTGCTTGGACAAGAAGATAAAATGAACGTTTTACGACATTTTCTGAATGAAGTGGATAGTCGTGGTTATATATTCGATGATTGTATATTATATCACATTATCGGGAGTGATACTATTATTAGTATCCTTGAGTATCCTTGATTAGTATCCTTGATTTGTAATATCGGTTTGTGTATTTGAAAACGTTAAATAATTTTTTCATCATCCATAATAATGACTGTTTCGCCTTGCAAAAAATTTTCCACGCAATAATCTACATTCCCCAGGAATTTCTATTAATTGTTTGTCTGCAGTGTACGTACCTGGGTTTACAATCCTGTTGTAACTTTTTAAGTTCATTTTCTTCAAATTCCGACCGAATTGATATCTTTTGAAACGTTGAATTATCTTGCGGCTAATTTGCGTCTAATTTCCCTACCGCGATTGTATGATTTCAGCTTTCTTTTTTAATAAATTCAATTTTGGGGGCGTTCAATATTGGGTTTCTTCCCGATTTTTTTTTTTTTTTTAATTTTTAGGTTCAATGTTCTTCTTATATCTGGAAATTATCGAATATATTACGACTACGACTACGACTATATCCTTCATTCAGAAAATGTCGTAAAAAACGTTCATTTTATCTTCTTGTCCAAGCAATTTAAATACACACGTGATCACAAATGATTTTGTTTTTGACATACTTTTCATCTTGATTTCAAATGTTAAGGCTAATTTTCAGTCTCGTCTTATAAGCCTCGGCTTCGTCTTTTTTCGATTTTAAAGACACAGAAAAAGACGCACCATTTTCAGTCTCGTCTTATAAGCCGCGGCGGCTTATAGTGTGTTTGTGTTTGTGAAAATATAAAAACAAACCAACTAATACAAAAAAAAAAAATTTTTGTATATTATATGAATTTTCACAAAAATGGCCGCCTAAGTCTTAAAAAGACACAGACATTCCTAGTCACAGCTTATAATGTCTTGTTCACGTGCAGTCGTAGTGTAGTGAAGTGAATTATGAACTACGTTTATATATCACTGTTCACGTGATACCGCAGTATTGTAATTCATAACCTCTAACTTTGGGTTTATTTTTGGCGGTAGAATGAATTTTTTTTTTCATTCCAATTATTGTGTTTAATACTTTGCTGTAAATAATTATTTAATTATTTTTGTAATATTTGTTAATTATTTTTATAAATCTTTAATAAAATACGCCAAAAATTAGGGATTATATAATGACTACACTACGAAATCTGTTCACGTGGTGCGTAGTGGATTTTCAACTTCACTACGAACCGCCAAAATCAAACGTAGTACATAATTCACTACGCATCGTGTTCACGTGGTAGATTTACAAGTACGCTACACTACATTACGCCTCCACGTGAACAAGCTATATGACTCTCTGAGCAAATAGTCGATTTTCATTGGTTGATTTAAAAAAAAAAGACGAAGCCGAGGCTTATAAGACGAGACTGAAAATTAGCCTTTAAATAATACTGATTGAGAATATGATTGTTGAATACTGAGAGGATTTACAAAAAAAAAAAAAAAAAAAAGATTTGTAAAGATTGTGAAGCATGTTTGCCCCAGTTTTGCCGCGTTTCAATTTTGTCCAGTTACTTATGATACATAGGTTATGTGAAATTAATTTTTTTTTTTCTACACAGTGTAGGTCAAAAGTTTTCACACTAAATTTTTTTTTTTCTTATTATTATTTTTTTTTTTGGTTTAAAAAATTGAATTAAAAAAAAAAAAAAAAACCTGTTCTATTGTAAAAAAAAAAAACAAAAAATTCTATTTCTTTATCTTAATATATATATATATTTTTTATTAATTAAATATTTTAGAATAATTTATAATATATCTATAAAAAAAAAAAAATATCCCCCAATAATGGCAATAATATTTTTATCAATCAGGCGGCGGCGTGTAAGTGTATATTTAATTTAAAAAAAAAAACAAAAAAAATAAAGTTATGGCATTTTTTTTTTTTTTTTTTTTTTACACATCACACCAACACACTTTCTCAAGTATCATCATCGTCGGTTTTGACACCAAGTGACATCACGCGGTGTGTGTGTGTGTGTTTTGTGTGAGTGAGTGAGTGAGGGAGTGTATGAAACGAACACAAAATATAATATAAAGAAAATAGAATGTTGGCCATTTTATATGTAGTGTTGTAAAAAATTATTAACAAATACATACAAAATAAACACGTATGTGTTTGTGGTGTCTGTGTTTACACCCCATGGACACACGGGCATCGACAACCGAGCTATTAGTTGCGTTCCATTCAATTACCATAGGAGTAGGTAGGAGTAGATAAGGGTAGAAAAGACTAGATTTTTTCTACTCCGAACTACTCTTTGCTATAAAACGGAGTAGTTCGGCGTAGCAAAATCTATTCCTTTCTACTCTTTTCTACTCTTACCTACTCCTGGTAATTGAATGGAACGCGACTATTATTTAGCTAGGTAGTGAACGTGTGTGTAATTGTAGTTGCGTTCCATTATCGATTACCAGGAGTAGGTAAGAGTAGGAAATTTTATTTTTCTTTCTCACCGAACTACGCCTTACCTTTCCTTATAAGAAAAGAGTAGTTCTGAGTAGAAAAAAATCTACTCTTACCTATCGATACGTGGGTAATCGAATTGGAACGCAACCGGTGTGTTGAAAATTGTTTCCTTACCTTTAACACAGACACAGACGTTGGGTGGATAAAACGTGAACAGCTTTTTTTTTCTTCAGAACAACAAACACTCTCTTTATTAGGTGGGTGGAATTGGTGTGATTGGTGTAATGAAAAAGAAAAACGCCATAATTTTAATGTTTTTTTTTTTTTTTCTGTACACACATAAAAATGATTAAAAAATTTATTAATCAAAAAAAATAAAAAAGAAGAAATTTAAAAAATCGTTTTTGATTTTTTTTTATTTTTTTTTAATTTTATTTTTAGTAGTTTAGATTTTTTAAAAAATATTAATTTAATTTAATTTAATTTAATTTAATTATTATTATTAATATTTAATCTTTAATTAATTTAATTTAATTATTATTAATTATTAATAAAATTGTTGTAGTTTTCTTTTTTTTTAATTAATATAACTATTATTAAAAAAAAAAAAAAAAAAAAAAACCCCAACAATAATTTAATTAATTAATTATTATTTTGAATTTAAAGATTTTATTTTGTAAATAAAATTAATTTGTTTATTCTCTGCTATTGCGCGCGCGCATTGAACGCGCAATCGTTTTTTTTTTATTTTTTTGTTTTTTAATTAAATATAATTTTTTTTTTTTTTTTTTTTTTTCATTTTTAATTATAAAAGAATTGTGTATAATTGTGTAATTAAAATAAAATTAGATACATTAATGAAAAAAAAAAAAAAAAAAAAAAATTAAAATAAAATTAAAATTAAAAGTAAAAAGAGTTATTTTTAATTTTTTATTAATTATTTATAAATATATTTTTTGCTAATAAATAATAATTTGATTTGATTTTTTTTTTTTTTTTTTATCATTAATATTATTAATTTTATAAAATTAATTATAATTATAAAATTATGATAAATATATATTTAAACATATATTTTTATTATTATTTAAAAAAAAAAAAAAAAAAACTGTTTTCATTTTTATGCATAATTATTATTATTATTATATTATTATTTTTTTTTTTTATTATTATTATTTAATCATGTTATATTTAAATTAAATATTAAAAATTAATTAGATCAATTTTATTTTTTTATATAATTTTTTTTTTTTGTTTTCGATGAGTGAATGAAGCCAAAAAGCCATCAAAAATAGAAAAATAGTAAAAAAAAAAAAATTCTGTTAATTTTTAATTATAGAATTTCTGTTTTTAAAAGTTTGTGGATTTATTAATTAATTTAGTTTTTTTTTTTGTATTTTTTTTACTTTATTTCACTTTAAATCAACGCAAGTAATCAAAATTTTCAACTTCTAGTCAGTTTTTATGTATGATTTTTTTTTTTTTAAATTTAATGCCATCATTGTTTGAGAAAACTCCGTGCGTTCCCTAGTAACGCATCGTTGTAATGTGATGCGAAGTGGGTATGTATGTCACGTGGTATAAAATTTTTTTAAATTTTTTACTATTACAAACACTATACGGTCTAATAAGACACCGTACACTCCACTAGTGGCGTAGCCTTGTAATGTCCTAGTTGTCATATGACAACTTGATTTTTGCGAAAAAATCCTATAAAAATTCAACCTTTAAAAAAAAAATGTGTCCTGAAAATTTGCGAAAAGTTTTTTTAACTTCACGTACTATTCGAAATAGAATTGATTTTAAATGTACCGAGTTTTGTTAAAAATAAATGTTGACAACATTCTTCTAAACACATCATATAAAAAATCAAAAAGGCCATATATTTTAAAATTAACTACAATTTCATTTAGAACACCAACACACTTAATCAGTAGGTTGTTACAATAAAATGCTAACAACTTCCATTCCATTCATATCTCTTATTTACCTATTATCCTATTATATACAAATTCAACTATATGCATATGTATTTGAATTTAAGTTGTGAAAGCTTTGTCGTAACAACTCAATGGTTAAATTTGTTCTAAATAAAATTGTAGTTAAGTTTAAAATATGTGGCCTTTTTGATTTATATATATGGTGTGTTTATAAGAATGTTGTCAATATTTTTTTTTAGCAACCTTGCTTCCATACGCATGGTAAACTAACATTTTCATATATCGCACATGCTGTAATGTAGATACAATACAAAAACAAATGAGGTAAACTATGAGAAATTAGTAGTGTGTGTAAAAGAAGAAAATATATAATAAAATAATTCTCATTTAAAATTAACAAAGTATTTTTGTAATACGAGCTTTTATTTTTATTTCTTCATGTTGCTAATTTAGTTTTTGAACAACTTGGAGATTTCATATTGAATTTTAATGATATTTAGCGCAAATTAAAAATAATCATTTATTTGTGAATTGAATTTAGGTTCTAAATTGAAATTCCAAAAGAAATTAGGTAACTTTTTGAAAAAATTAATATAGATTATTTAAGTTTAACGAATGATTGTTGTTTTCAAAAGTTTTGACAACCATAATTTTTGGCTACGTGGCGCCACTACACTCCACGACAAATTGATAGCACGTTTTAGATATTTCATTTATATTTTTTATGAGTATTATTCATAAGTTAGAATTATATTTTTTAGTACTTACCTATATTGAAATAAGTGAATTAAGACAAACTTATTTTTTTTCATGTTATTACAAGTATTACCATGATTTGAATTTATTTAGTAAAAAAGGCGCATTTTGGTGCGACAAAAAGATAGCACACCTTAAATTAATGCATGTTTTTTTTTAAAGATATAAAGAACCTTTTATTTAATTAATAATGCGTTGAACCTCCGTTATTTTTTACAACTTCAATTAATCTTTTGGTAATAGATTTGAACAATTTTCTAATGTACGTCTGTGGGAGCTTACACCATTCCTCAACAATTGCTTCTGTTAACTCATGTGTATTTTGAAATTGTCTACTACCCCCCCCATGAACACGTCTAGAAACACGTCTCCCCGCAACAATTCTCAATAATAATTAAATCCGGGGAACGTGCTGGCCACTCTAAGACATTCAGATTTTTCTGGCTGAAGTAATTTTTAGTGATTTTACTGGTATGTATACTGGCTCTTGTATCTTGTTGTTGGAAAATGAAATTTTTGCCAGCTATTATTTCACCACGACTTTCTAGTTGCTCATTTATCATTTGGATATATTTGGCATATTTATTCATCCTGCCTTTAACGATAGCAATTTCGCTTTTCCCATTTCGCATACCCAATCGCACCCCATATCATAACACTGCCCATGCATGGCACGACGACTTTAAAATCATTTCGTCTTTCATTAAATCATGGAAATAATATTTATATCCATCCTGACCATCTAACATTAAATTTCTTTTCATCACTAAAAATAACTCTTGTCCACTTTTTCTTGTCCAATGAATATGTTTTTCAGGAAAATTCAAACGATTCATTTTTTGGCCTTTGGTTAAAGGTGGTTTAACCTTAATTTTCTGCCGTTTTATTATTTTAGATTTTTGTAACACACGTTGTACATTTCTTACATTCGTAATAACATCGGCGTTCAATGCAATTTGTCGGGCTGTTAGCAGTGAGTTTGAGGCTTCCTTCAATATTAAACGTTGCTCGCGCTTCGATAACACTGATGGCCTACCGGGACTTTTTGCTTTTTGCATAATTTTCTTTTTTATTCAATAAATTATGAATTACTTTTCGGCTTCTGCTCATAAAATTGGATATTTTCCTTCTTCCCTTAATTTCAATATTCTCTAATCTCTTTCATATTTTATAACTATGTAAATAAAAAAAAATTAATAATTCAATCAAATCGCATACATAAAATTATGATGTTTCATCCACGATTGCATCAGCTACATATACTAGATTGTGCTATCTTTTTGTCGCACCAAAATGTGCATTTTTTTATTAAATAGATTCAAATCATGGTAATACTTGTAGTAACATGAATGAAAAAATAAGCTTTATTTTATTAAGCATTTTAATTCTATGTAATAAAAAATACATTTCTAATTTATAAATATTGTAAGATAAAAATTAACTGTAATATTTAAAACGTGCTATCATTTTGTTACGGACTGTAGTACAAAACTGTGCCCATCGTCATGCTACCAGACATCGGACAAAGTGTGTGTGCTGGGGAAAATTACTACATTACTACAATCACCATGAACGAACGATCAAATGTGTAAAAATGTGATATTCCTAACTCACGGCGGACATTTTGTGTTGCTCTGCAAGGAATGCAAGGACTGAACAGCAACCGAACTTTAAAAAATAAAACAAAAAAAAACCTAGCTATATAGTACTTTTTGTTGTCTCGGTTTGTCTCGGACAAAAATTCGGGGTTGAACTGAAGTGAAATAATCGTATTTTTTATTGGTTCGGATTTTTTTTTTTTTTTTTTTCATTTCAAATTTATAATAGTGTTATGGATAGTGTGATAATTTAAAACAAAAACGCATGGCTTAATTTGAATTCATGTTTCACCGAAAAAAAAGAAAAAAAGTAATTCGGAATAGAAAAAATCTACTCTTTCCTACTCCTGGCAATCGATAATGGAACCCCACCAACTAATTACACAGACGTTCACTAACTCTGCCATTCATCGCCACCACTCCCCGATATTTGGCAGTGTCGTTTGTTTATTAATTTATTATGTATAGGAAATAATAATGCGGATTTTTTGGCTTGAAAATGGCATTTATTTGTATAACATATAAATGTAAACGTTTGCCAATGGTTGTTTGGTTGACATTCAACGCCATTGCAAGTTCATGTTGCGTTCTACACGAATTTTCATCCAATAACGCTTGCAATTCTTCGTCTTCAGCCTTTTTTGGCTGACCTGGCCGTTCTTTGTCTTCCAAGTCAAAATCACCATTTCGGAAGCGTACACAAACCATCGTTCACCAGTTGCTTGAGCTGGAGCATGTCCACCATAAGAGCTTCAACCAACAAACGATAACTTTCAGCAGCTGTGTTCTTCAAATTAAAGAAAGTTATTAAACTTCCCCCCAAAACAACTTTTTCAGGCATGTGTTTCGACATATTCGAACCAAAAAAAAGTTTTGTTGTTTACACTTCACTGAAATTTATAGCCTAATGACAGACAAAAAAAAAAGAAAATGGCCGCGGTGTGTTGCGAGACACTCAACGCTAGTTGCGCCATCTGTTATCTAAATCCGCATTTTTAATTCCTACGCGTAATAGATCGTCTGCCCCCCCCCCTACGTTCCCGTAGATTCCATTGTGCCCCTTAACCCAGAGACCAATCAGTGACCGCATTCTGGATCAAATGCACTCGTTGAGCGCTCATTTGAGCACATTCCAGTGCCAGGGATGAATCAAATGTCCCGCATTTCGTACACGATATCACCTCACCGCTGTCGAGGGCTAAAAGGATTTCCGTAATGGTCTAACACATTCCCATCCAACCTCCGTCCGGGGTCCCGCCCATTCAAACCAGTGTACCTGGTATTGCTACCCGGCACCTCTTCTCCTGACCGCCTCCTTCCGGGAGAGTAAAGTTATCAGAAGTGATTTGTATTACCACCTGTTGTCCTGCTTTTCACTGCTCTCTCCAGGCTACGTCCTGTAGTTGTTTTTGCGCCCTCCTATTCGACGCTTTCCTTGGCGGACTAGATGTCAATTTGGATTACGACGGTTCCGTTCTATGACTATGACGTTAGTTCCGATAGCCTCCAACGAAAATAATATAGTGGACTTCCGGACACAGCAAATTTTCCACCTGAATTGTGTTTTTAATCCTATTATGATTTTTTTTTCCATTACTTCCGTTGTTTTCGTATTAGTTATTTAGCTGCGCATTCTGGGATGTATTCCCCGTTTTCTGCCACCACGTTGAGGTGTAACTAATACTTTAGAATGATGTGGAATGAGAATCGCCATGATCTAGTAGAGGTTTTTTTTTAACTCTCTCCAACATCCCCTAGCAACCTCCCCATCCATCCCCCTTACCTACTCTAAACCTACTCCTGATGGTAATCGAATTGGTCTCAACATGGTGGTGGAGACCGTGAATGAAATTAACAGCTTTTTTCAGAACAACACCATCTCTTTAGGCGGTGGGATTTTTGTGATTGGTGTAATATGAAAAAAAAAACGCCATAATGAAGTAAAACAGAAACAGAAACAGAAAAACTATATATTAAAAATTAACAGATATTTTTAATTGTTTTAAAAACAAAAAAAAAAATAAAAATATTTTTCAAAATCAAAAAAAAAAAAAAAAAAAAACAAAACAAATCCTGAATTTTGCATATGTACGTATATACAGGGTGAGTTTTTTAACGCGAGCCAATGGAAAATCTCGGAAACTACGCGTTTTTAAGAAAAATGTTTCAGACAAAAGTTGGCTAGGGGGACATAAGATGGTTGTGTGTTTTGACCTTGAGTCAAGGTCACGAGAGGAGATATGACGAAAAACATACTTTTTTTAAATGGAACCCCCCCCCCCCCCTATTAATCGATACGAATTCTTATTCTACATCAAAAAATAAGACCATTTTGTATCCAAACATTTTTTGATGAAACTCCAAATTTGGTCGTAAACTTGATTTGAACTTATGTGGTTTTCGTTTGATTTTTTTTTTTAGATGTCATCTGACATTTCAGATTTTTGCCTTTCAATCGAACATGAAAACGAAAAATCAAAAAAAAAATTCAACCATAAAAGAAATCAAGAAACCAAAATAAATACTAAACTGACAACTATTTTAGATAAAAAGCGTAGGGGTAAATCTTTCATAAAATCGAGATTTCATAAAATTGATCTAGATCAAGAAAAAGATCAAAGATTTTTTTACTCAATCGAAAATGAAAATTGATCAACAATAGGTCAAAAAAAAAAAAGATTGATCTTTTGTGCCAATAGAAAATCACATTAGTAAAAATAAAAATTAATTAAATATAAATTTATAATTTGTCATGATGTGATAATATTTTAGAGGAACATGTTATGCATTATTAAATTAACCATTATATTGGAATAAATGTTAAAAAGTGGTGACCATTAACTGCCATACATTTCATTATTCTTATAATGAAACGATCGATTGAGTGTAATACCGTTTCCGGATGTACAGAAATACAAGCATTTCTAATAGGCTTCTTCATATTTTCTGGGTTCTCTTCTCTTCTCTTCTCTGAGCTTGGTAAATTTTTGCTCTGACGTATCCCCATAAAATCTAAATCTAAGGCTGTCTAACATGATCTCTTCCCCCCTATATAGGTTCAAATAATGATTTATTTAAATTCCGTTAATAATAACTTTAACCCTAGGATGCACAACAAAAAATTCTACACTTTTGCCTAAACCGGGTATATTTATACCCAGAGATAAAATGTTAACTAACTTCCTTAATTCTTAAGATAATTATACCGGACTAGTTACGTTTTCTGGCTATTTCTTATATCTTTCAAGTACCGCACATTTGGTAACCCTATTCCAAACCGCTTTTAAAATATTCCCAAATAACCCATTTTTGAATCACAAAAATATGTCTGCCAGGAGGTTTTCCATAGATAATCACTTTAAACCATACGCTTAGAACTTCCAAATGATGATAATTCCTTTGGTAATAAAATTTTACAATGATTCAAGTATCTGAACATAATTAGCCATCGTCTGGTTCTTGAGCATTACCTTAAAAAAATATTCAAATTCATTTTTTTAATAAAAAAAAAAGAAATAAAATAAAATTTAAATGCAAATTGACCATTAAAAATGTCCTATATTTTTATTTAATCGTGAATAACTTTGAAACTATTAGAGATATCACATGGAAATGTATGTTAAATGAAAGCTAAATAATGTAACAAGTTTTTAAGCAAGTTGGACGGACATTTTTACAAGGTGTCTTTTCGAGATATGATACCCTAAACTTTAGAGAATAAAAAATAAAATTTATTTTTTACACACATTTCTTTAAATATCTAGAGAATCGGTTGTCCGATCTACATGATTTTTAATGTAAATTATAGGCCAATTAATGCTAATGCTAATAGTGTATCTGATCTTTCAATTACAATAACCAGTTGTGGAGATAAGTGCTCCAGAGTCGCGAAAAACATGAAAATCTTCAAAAATCGTTTATTTTTCGCTTAACTCCTCAACGCAGCAGAATGGAACAACATTTTTGACTGAGTTGAAATGTTTTCGACTCCAAATGAGCCACAGGACCTAAAAACGGCATATTGTTGTCGAGCCCTGGGAAATCCTGTATAATACAATTATTTTTAATCATGGGCATATTTATACCTAGAATATGCAAATTCGCGGCGGTCTCTTGCCAAAACAAGAATGGCCATGATTCTAAACACTTTGTTTGCAAGTCCATTACAGAAATTTAGATAGAATTGAATATTCGAAGATGTCACCAAAGGACTAATAGGCATAAGTAAAAAAATAAAGTTTTTACAGCACTTTTAAAATCTAATGGGTATTAAAATACCCATTAGATCCTAGGGTTAATAATATGCATCCTAGGGTTAATAACGGTTAATAATAACTTTCGGTTTGTTAATAATAACTTTGAAAATTTAACCCAATAATGGTTAATTTAATAATGCATAACATGTTCCTTTAAATGTTAAACGTTTAAATGTTAACACATCAGAACATATTATACATTTATTTATAAAATTAAAAGGATTAAATAAAATGTTTGTTTTTACAAAATTCAAATCAAGTTTATGACCAAATTTGGTGTTTAACACTAGATTGCCCAAGCAGTCATTTTGACATTTTGACTGCTTGGGCAATCTAGTGTTAATCAAAAAATGTTCGGATACAAAATGGTCTTATTTTTTGATGTAGAATAAGAATCGGTATCGATTATTTAAACAAAGTATGTTTTACGTCATATCTCCTATGTGACCTTGACTCAAGTTCAAAACACACAACCATCTTATGTCCCCCTAGTCAACTTTTGTCTGAAACATTTTTCTTAAAAACGCTTTTAGTTTCCGAGATTTTCCATTGTCTCGCGTTAAAAAATTAACTCGGTATATTTTTTTTGTTGTCTGACAACTGTCTGACAGAAAGACAAAGATAAAAATACAAAACAAAATATATTTTTATTTATTTTTACAAATTATTTTTTATTTATTTATAAATATGTATATATATTTTTTTTAATAAGCGTAATTTAATTTTTATTTTTTTTTTATTTTTAATAATTGATAATTGATTCACCCTATATTTTTTCTACAAAAAAAAATTATTATATTAGAATTATATTAGCTTTTCTATGACACATTTTAATTACAGACACATACACACAAACACACACAAACACATAGACGGGGGAGAGAATCAAGAAAAAAAAAAAAGAGAGAGAGAGAGAGAGAGAGAGAGAGAGAAGGAAAAATTTATTAAAAAATATTTAAATTTAAAAAAAAAAAGGAAAAATTTTCTATTTATGCATAAAATATAAATAAAATGGTGGATGTGGCTTTTTTGGCTGAAGTACAGTTTAGCGGACCTTGAGCTAGGACATTGCGGATACCTGCAATCGAAAGCCTATGTTGTACAGACAAAATAACCGTTATAATTTTTTGGCGGTCACCCCCCTTCCGAAGATAGGGGGGGTCAAAGTTTGGTTATTTTATTAGAAAATCCTGATTTGTGACGCAACCTGACCGGCGATTTTCAAAAGTAGATATTCTAAATAAAGGTATTTTTATTATCTTTCATTTAAAACAACCCCGGAATAAATCGGAAGTATATAGGAGTCAGGGGTGGAAAAATGTGGTTTTTTACATTTTTGAAGGTGGAACCGGTCTGTAAAGGGTTAAATGAATTTTCCCAGCGGCAAATCAAAGCTAAATGTAAGATGCAACCAACCCTCTTGTTCATTAACCCATATATGGCAAACACAAACACACACTTTAAATATGAATTAATGTCAGCGTTTGAAAACTATGCACTACTAGAAATTTTCCTTTTAAAAAAGTACGAATTAAAATGTTGCACCATAAAAAATCAACCCATTACCGTTAGTAAACCAATAGCAGCTGGCAGGTTGTATAAGCCGTTACACCAGTAGCCATATTTTCTAAAACAATACTGTATTTTTACGATATTGTATTTGACTAAATTGAATTTACAATAATGTTAAAATTTCATATTTTTAAACACAATATTGGTTGGCCATTGCGAATCGGTTGTTTGTTTTTTTTTTTTTACAATATTGTAACTATTTCAGTCAACATTTTCGTTAATTTCATGTAAAAAAAAATACCAAAATTCGTTTTTTCACCGAAAATATTACAATATTGTTTTAGAAAATATGACCCCAGAAGATGATAAACCAGAATAAATAGTAAAAGGTTTTTCAATACCCATGCAATAGAGCTATGTGAGATAACATTTAAAAAAAAAAATTCACAAAACGCACAGCACTTGGGTGATGTGGAAAGTGCTTGCAATATAGCAAATCACACGTTTGATGCGAAACGACTCACGTATATGCCACATATGGTTTAATAAACAAGTGGGCTGGTTACATGTTACTTTTAGCTTTAATTTGCCGTTTGGAAAATTCAGTTAACCCTTTGCAGACCGGTTCCACCTACCAAAATGTTAAAAACCACATTTTCCCACCCCCTGACCCCTATTTACTTCCGATTTATTCCGGGGTTGTTTTAAATGAAAGACAATGAAAATACCTTTATTTTGAATATCTACTTTTGAAAATCGCCCGTCAGATTGCGCCACAAATCAGGATTTTCTTAAAAAATAACCAAACTTTGACCCCCCCTATCTCCGGAAGGGTGGGGGGGGGGGGGTGACCGCCAACAAATTATAACGGTTATTTTGTCTGTGCAACATAGGCTTTCGATTGCAGGTATCCCCAATGTCCTAGCTCAAGGTCCGCTAAACTGTATATTCGCCGCTTTTTTTTTCTTTTTTTTTCTTTATTATTAAATATTAATTAAAATATTTTTTTGTAACAAATAAAAATTATTAATTAATATTAAATTAAAAATTAACGTTTTTTTTTTTTTAAATCACACAGAAATTTGTATTTTTAGTAAACAAAAAAAAAAGTAAAAAAAAAACACATTATTTTTAAAAACAAATTAATTATATAATATAAAATTTAATTTTTATTAATTAAGAGAAAAAAATAAAAATTAATTAATTAATTGCGACGATCAAGTTTTTTTTTTTTTTTTAGAATTGTAAAAAATATTGTGTATAGCAAATTAAAAAAAAAAAAATAATTATTAATTTTTTATAAAAATTTTACTGTATTTTTATTATATTAAATGGGGTGAAAAAAAATTAATAAAAAATAATAAAATTGTAAAAATTAATAATAGACAAAAAAGAGAGAGAGAGAGAGAGAGAGTGAGAAAGAGTAAAAATAAAAACGTGTCGCTTAATTATACATAATATTAATTATATATGTAAATTTAGTAATAAAAAAATAAAATAAATATATAATTAATGATGACGTGTCTGTATAAATAAATAAATAAATAAATAAATAAATGAAATTATTGTTATATAAAAAAAAAAATGGTATGAATGAAAACAATAATATATTTTACAAAAATAATTATATATTTAAAAAAAAAAAAGAAAAAAAAAAAAGAGATAAAAATAAATTAAAAAAAAAAAAAATTGAAATAAATTAAAAAAAATTTATATTATTATTATTATTATTATTAATTATTATAAAATTATTATTGATAATTAAAAAATAAGTGAAAAAAAAAAAATGGAAAACATAAAAAAAAACGGTTTTTTTTTTTTTTTTTTTTTTTTTTTAGAGAATAATGTTGTGTGCGCGGCGCGCCGCCGCGTACAGAGAGACAGGTGTTAAATAATAAGCTATAATAAATTATATTGTTGAATAGATTATTTTATATCTTCTTGATATTGTGTTAAAATATAATAATAAAAAAAAAAAATCAAACAAAAATTGTTTTATTTTAAAAAAAAAAAAAAAAAAAAAACCAGAAGAAGAATAAAAAATATAACATTAAATCTATATAAAAACAAAAAAAAAATATTGTAGTGTGGGTTTTAATTTATTTCCAAAAAAATTATCCAGATGATCCGTATCATGCGGCAACATCAACCGTACAATTTTTTTTTTTTTTTTTTGTTCGTTCGGTTTAGCGCCCGTAAAACCTCGGAATTCTATTGCCGGGAGCCCGCGTAACGAAATCACTTAGCAGGTGATGAACCTTAGATGGATTGAATACATTTAAAAGTGATTTTGGGTGGTAAATCTATTATAATATGTGGATTAATTTATGAAATTTTGAAAATAAAGCAAACATATGAGATAAAAAAAAACTTTTACTAAAACAAAATAAGAAAAAATCAAAATAAGAAAGAAAAAGAAAAAGAAAAAAAAAAAGAAAAAGTTTTCAAACAATTGTCCAAGTTGCACTTTAGGTGGATTAGTTTTTAGATAAGATGAAATGTTTAATTTAAATAACTGATAATCAAAAGTAGTAGGGGGAAATACTAGTTCAGGGAGACTTTTCCATAATCTTTCTGTTCTTGGGAAAAATGAATTTCCAAATCCGTTTGTTCGCAAAAAACTAATAGATACAGAATATGAATGAGCCTTTTGTGAATTTCTCGAATTATAAGAGAAGTTAATTGGTTCAGGAATTAGCTTTAAAATTTCCTAAGAGCATTCATGATAATAATACCTATAAAATGTGCACAATGAAGCTACTGATCGTCTATGATCCAATGATTCAATGGAATTTGTTATTGTTTCATTTCTGATCAGCGAAATAGCGTGTTTTTGGATCCTGTCACTAAACTGCAAGGTAGTAATTGGTGCACCAGCCCATATGTAGGAATTGTACACTAGAAGTGGTCTTATAAAAGACCTATAAACTAATGCTAAATTTTCAGAATTGAGAAATTCTTTCGATCTTCTTAAAAATCCAATGCGACTAACCGCCTTTTTAGCTGCAATTATTATATTATTACTCCATGAAAAGTTGTTTGACCAAGACATTCCCAAATTTAATAGGTCCTTAGATTGTGGAATAATTGTATTATGCATAAGTATTGGGTTAACATTTATGGATCGTTTGTTTGCGAACAAACATGCCTTTGTTTTAGATGGATTGAATTCTACTAAGTTAATCCTTCCCCAATTAGATATTGAATCTAAATCTTTGTTAATTGAGGAAATCATCTTCTGGCGAGACTGAATCATTTGATTCGCATTATGATTACGATGTAGTTCATACGAAGAATGTAATGTACTATCGTCTGCATAACGCTATAAACTGCTATAAACTTTTCTATTTCGTATTCTGATGTCTATGCATCTATTACTACTTGTAAAAGCAAATCCACCTGTGGCCCCGATGGTGTTCCATCCGTGGTTTTGAGAAAATGTATTGATTTTATTTCTTTGCCACTTACAATCTTGTTTAATAAATCGATTGAACTTTCCTCTTTTCCTAATCTTTGGAAAAAATCTTTCATCAATCCACTTTATAAAAGGGGTGGCCGAAATGATGTAATGAATTATCGTCCGATTGCGCGATTGTCCGTTATACCTAAAGTATTTGAGGGTATTATTACGAAAGTTCTGGCTTTTAGCGTTAAATCCGTAATATGTCCAGAACAGCATGGTTTTATTCGTGGTAGATCCACTACCACAAACTTACTTGATTTTACCACATATTGTTTTGAACAATTTGACATGGGTGCGCAGGTTGATTGTATTTTTACCGATTTCTGCAAGGCTTTCGATAAAATGTCACAGAATATACTATTATCCAAATTGTTGGCAATTGGTTTTGGTCATAAATTTGTGTCGTGGATTCGGTCATATTTGTGGAATCGTTCTTGCAGCGTATTATATAATAATGTGCGGTCAAAAAGCTTTATTGTCAGGTCTGGGGTTCCGCAGGGTAGTCATTTGGGACCTATTTTGTTTATTCTTTTTATTAATGACTTGTCCGGTGTTATAAAATATTCTAGGTGCAAAATATATGCGGACGATGTAAAAATTTATAAATCTGTTGTTACGCTTGATGATGCTCGAGCGTTGCAGGCCGATCTTTGTGCATTCTATGTTTGGTGTTGTCGTAATTATATGTTTTTAAGCATTGACAAATGTAAGATTATGCATTTCACGCGTAAAAATACACACTTGATTAATTCTTATCATTTAAATGATATTATTTTAAATAGTTTTGACAAAACCCTAGATTTGGGTGTTTACTTAGATGTTAAGCTGACGTTTAAATCCCATATTGATTATGTAGTAAATAGGGCGAATTCTACGCTTGGCTTCATTATGCGTATGGGTAGGGAATTTTCCGATCCATATAGTATGCGTACATTGTATTATTCCCTTGTCCGATCAATTCTTGAATACGCGTGTCCTGTTTGGTCGCCATATTATTCAAATGCTAAAAATAGATTGGAATCAGTCCAGAAAAGATTTCTAAGATTCGCTCTTAGATCTCTTCCTTGGTCTGATCCAATTGTTTTGCCTTGTTATACTCAAAGGCTGGCATTATTAAACATGCCAACGCTTGAGAAACATCGACAATATATTGGTTTGTCATTTATATGCGGATTGATCAATGGTACTGTTGATTGCACTTCCATATTGGATAAATTGCATTTTAAATTGAATTTTCGGAGCTTGCGCTCCATCGAATTTTTTCACATTGATTGCCATCGTACCAATTATGGCCGATTTAATCCACTTGATGCTTTACTAATGTCCTATAATTCTTATAGTAATATTTTATTGGACAATATGTTAATGTAAAAAGTTGTGAATTTAAATTAAAATTTTATAGTAATAATAACTAAATTTTTTTTTTGTTGTCATTTTATTTTGACTTTTTTTTTATAATTTTATAATTTATAATAATGTAATGCATGTATTAGTATTTAATACTTTTATAGTAAATAAATAAATAACAGTGCATTGGATTTTCTGTTATCGATAAAAGATCATTAATAGAAATTAAAAAGAGAGTGGGAGATAGAGCACAACCCTGAGGTACCCCAGAATAAACCGGATAAAGTTTGGAACTAATTCCATCCAGAGTACAACCTTAATATGCCTATTAGCTAAAAAGTTCCCAACCCCTATACAGAATGTGTCCCCTAATCCAAATGAATGGCATCTGGATATTAATGCCTTATGCCATACTCTATCAAAAGCCTTAGTAATGTCTAGTGAAATCACTGGTGTTTCACCAAAATTTGCAATACTATTACCTATTTTATTAGTTAAATAATTTAGTAAGTCTCCTGTAGATCGTTTGTGCCTGAAGCCATATTGGCAATCACTAATAAGTTCTTTATCATCGAGATATTGCACAATCATACGATTTACTATCTTCTCCATTACCTTAGAAAGTATTGATGTTATAGCTATTGGGCGATAATTGGAAGGATTGCTTTTAGTACCCGCTTTTGAAATAGGTGTAATATTAGCAATTTTCCAAGATGATGGAAATATTCCATTCGAAAATGATGATTTGTGAAAGAGTTTTCTAAGTGGGTGAACTAAAGTAGATTCACATTGTTTTAAAACAATTGGGGGAATGCCATCAGCTCCAGTACTTTTATGAACATCTATATCTCTAAGAGCTTTCCAAAACAACTCTGTCTCTGAAATATATATTTTTCATTTGAAAATTTGTATTAGGTATATTTGGAATAGGCATATTACTATCATTGATGACTGTATTATCTGAAAATATAGATGCTAAAAGATTAGCCTTTTCTAATGGTTCGGTTAATATAGTTCCACTATCATTAATCAATGGTGCAACTGAAGATTTTTGAACAAAATTACCCTGAATAGATTTACCTAAAGTCCAAAAATATTTGGTTCCCCTTTTACTGGAAGGCTTTTACTGGTTTTTTTTTTTAATATTATCTGTAATATTTTGATTGAATAAAAACTTTTCATGCGCTATTATTGAATTGCACGAATTTCTTGCAACAATATAATTATTTCTATTGATATCAGTTGGAACCGATTTAGATAGAGAAAAAGCCCTATTTTTTTTATCAATCGCTATCTTTGTTTTCCTAGAAAACCGCAGCTTCGTTTGTAAGCTCTTACATTTAAAACTTTACAAGGAATGAATTTTTTCATACCTAACAAGATTACATTACTAATCATTGATTCTGAAAAATCAATACTACCATTTAGGCATAAAGCCCAATTGAAACTTTTGTAATATGTGTTGAGATTTACCCAATCGGCATTTTTATAATCCCAAACTATCCTATTAAGTTGAGAATTATTACTAATAATTTGAGAATATTGAAAAGAAGCTGATATAAGTGCGTGATCTGAGTTTCCTATGGGTGATGATATCGACATTTTATATTTCTGAAGATTTGTTGTTAGGAATAAGTCCAAAAGACTGTGTTGGTGATTGGATTGCCTAGGTATGTAGGTGGGTTGATCAACTAATTGACACAACCCATTTACAATAGCAAACATCTCTGTATATTGCCCTGCTAGATCATTTGTATGTGAATATGGTAACCATTGACAATTGTGTATATTAAAATCTCCAGCAATAATTATTTCAGCTTTTGGAGATTCTAAATATATCTTATCAGTGGTTAGGGACAAATGATCCAGTTCTACATTGCTGTATCGTTACTCGATAATTCTGGACTTCTATATAAAAAACATAAATATGTTACTGAATTTTGTATCTGAAATTTAATCCAGATAAAAGAAAATTTAGCATATGATCTTACCTCAAAATATGTCATACGTGTGAATGGTATTCCATTATTGACATATAATGCAACACCTCTATGGCGAAAGAAAGCGGGCAGAAAGGTGTAATCTTGTAAATTAAATTCTTCTAAATCAATACTCCTGAATATCTGTGTTTCACTGAGTCCTAATATGCTAGGTTTGAACAATTGTATGTGGGCTTGAATTCTTTTAAAATTTGATCTTAATCCACAGATGTTTGTAAAATCAAAAGTGAACCCGGTACGCGACAACTTATTACTATTTAAAGTCATTTTCTATATTTATAAAATATTCGCGGCAGTTACCCTGTGCGGCGTCTGAAGTACAGTTTAGCGGACCTTGAGCTTGAGGACATTGTTGGGGATATCGAAAGCCTATGTTGCGTTATAACTTTTTGGCGGTTACCCCCCCCCCCCCCTTCCGGAGATGGATTTATCGAAAAAAAAAAATGTGATCATGGAAGTCGATTCGCTATCGAATCGAAGTTTTTGTTAAATCGTTAAAAGTAGATTTTCCAATATAAAATACGGCGAATATACAGTTTAGCGGACCTTGAGCTAGGACATTGGGGATACCTACAATCGAAAGCCTATGTTGCACAGACAAAATAACCGTTATAATTTTTTGGCGGTCACCCCCCACCCCTTCCGGAGATAGGGGGGGTCAAAGTTTGGTTATTTTTTTAGAAAATCCTGCTTTGTGACGCAACCTGAGGGGACGATTTTCAAAAGTAGATATTTAAAATAAAGGTATTTTCATTGTCTGTCATTTAATTAATTTATTTTCATTTATTTTCATTTAAAACCCCGGAATAAATCGGAGGTATATAGGGGTCAGGGGTTGGGAAAATGTGGTTTTTTACATTTTTGGAGGTGGAACCGGTTTGCAAAGGGTTAACTGAATTTTCCAAACGGCAAATTAAAGCTAAAAGTAACATGTAACCAGCTCACTTGTTTATTAAACCATATATATGGCATATACGTGAGTCGTTTCGCATCAAACGTGTGATTTGCTATATTGCAAGCACTTTCCACATCACACAAGTGCTGTGCGTTTTGTGATTTTTTTTTTTTAAATGTTATCTCACATAGCTCTATTGCATGGGTATTGAAAAACCTTTTACTATTTATTCTGGTGTATCATCTTCTGGTGTAACGGCTTATACAACCTGCCAGCTTCTATTGGTTAAGTAATGGTAATGGTTTGATTTTTTATGGTGCAACATTTTAATTCGTACTTTGTTAAAAGGAAAATTTCTAGTAGTGCATATTTTCAATCGCTGACATTAATTCATATTTAACATGAATATAGAACAAATAGCACGTTATTGAAAACTCTTGTAATAGGTCTATGTGAGATAACATATAAAAAAAACCCCATTTATACATATAACTCCTGGGTGATGGGGGGACTGCTTTTTAATTATAAACAAATAACATGTTTGATACGAAACGAATCACGGTGTTTGCCATATATGGGTTAATGAACAAGAGGGTTGGTTGCATCTAACATTTAGCTTTAATTTGCCGCTGGGAAAATTCATTTAACCCTTTGCATACCGGTTCCACCTTCAACAATGTAAAAAAACACATTTTCCCACCCCCTGACCCCTATATACCTCCGATTTATTCCGCGGTTGTTTTAAATAAAAGATAATGAAAATACCTTTATTTTGAATATCTACTTTTGCTCCTCAGGTTGCGTCACAAATCAGAATTTTCTAAAAAAATAACCCCCACTATCTCCGGAAGGGGGAGGGGGGTGACCGCCAACAAATTATAACGGTTATTTTGCAACATAGGCTTTCGATTGCAGGTATCCCCAATGTCCTTGCTCAAGGTCCGCTAAACTGTACTGCAGCCTAAAATACTTATATATATTAGGTGTAGGAATTAGTAATGCGGATTTTTGTCTTCCACTTCAAAATCACAACTTCTGAAGCGTGCAAACCACCGTTCACGAGTTTTTTGAGTTGGAGCATGTTCACCGTAAGCTTCAACCAACAAACGATAACATTCAGCAGCGGTTTTCTTCAAATTAAAGAAAGTTATTAAACTTCCCCCCAAAACAACTTTTTCAGGCATGTGTTTCGACATATGCGAAGCAAAAAAAAAAAGCTTTGTTGTTTACACTTCAACGAAATGACATATACTGAAATTTATAGCCTAATGACAGACAAAATAAAAAAGAAAATGGCCGCGGTGTGTTGCGATACACTCAACGCTAGTTGCGTCATCTGTTATCCATATCCGAATTTTTAATTCTTACACGTAATATATCGATATCGATCGATTTAAATCAGCAACATTATAAAATTGTTATTATTATTTAATTCAATAAAATTAATTTTATTTAACTTACAGTTTTTAAATTTATATATTATAAGCAATAATAATATAAGAAAATCACAAAGCAAACTCAAACAATAAACACCATTCGATAGAAAATTATATACTTACTTCTTACTTCAGAGCGCCTACAACCAACAATTGGTTTTGGCGTCCATTAACAGCCTCCTCCAACCGGACCTATTTACCACCAACGTCCGCCAGCCGGAAACGCCGAGGGCCCGAAGGTATACTTCTACTTCATCTTTCCACCTACCCCGCGGTCCTCCCACACTCCTAGATCCACCCGGCTTGCTGTCCAGCATTTTTGACGGTATACGATCGCCATCCATTCGTACCACATGACCAAACCACCTCAGGCGACCAATCTTAATGAACCGAACGATGTCGTGTTCGGTATATAATTTATATAGCTCGAAATCGAACCGCCTACGCCACCATCCCCTTTCCTTTGTCGGTCCAAAGGCCAGAGGCGTAGTATTTTCTTTTCGAATTCAATGTCATCGGCATAGCCGAGTAATTGAACAGATGACGCAAAAATAGTGCTGCTGGTGTTAATGGTCGTCCTCCTTAACAATGTAGCCAAAGGGTCCCCTTGACGTACTCCGTCAATGGTTTCAAATGCATCCGATATTGATCCCCCTTCGTATTTGTACCTGAGATGTAACTTGCGTCAGTGTTAGTTTTGACATGGCCAGATCAATTTTTGTGGAAATCCAAATTCCTCCATCGTGCGCCATAATTTTTCCCTAATAACACTGTCGTATGCGGCCTTAAAATCAACAAATATATGGTGTGTTACTACGTTGAACTCCCTACACTTTTCCATTATCTGTCGTATGACGAACAGTTGATCAGTTGTTGAGCGATCATTACGGAATCCACATTGGCATTCACCAATGACTTCCTCCGCATATGGTACATAAGCGAGTACCTTATATGTTGCATTCACCAAAGATATTCCCCGATAGTTGGAACACTCCATTCTGTCTCCCTTCATGTGTATTGGCACAATTACAGCAAGCTTCCACTCCTGTGGTATAACCTCATAGTTCCAAACATGCACAATTAACGCGTGTATACTATTCCACAATACATCCCCACTACATTTTAAGAGTTCACCAGGTACGCCGTCAGATCCAGCCGCCTTTCCATTCTTGAGCTTCAGAATGCGGCTTCTCTGGTTTCCTCATATGTTGGTTCCGTAATTAGTGGTTGTGCTGTTTGGTAGGGAAGTTCGTTTTCTTCTTTTCTACCAATTGGGTTGCTTGCTGTAAGTAAAAAAAAAAAGGGGGTTGTTGTATAAATCCGTTAGTTACAGATCTTATTCTCCTGTACAAATTTTTACTGTCATTCATGCTGGACAGCGTGTCTATATCCCGCAAAATATCCTGCTCATGACGCATTTTCTTGTTTCGGAATAATTTGCGTTCAATGAATCTTTTGGTTCGGTAGAACGATCCATGTCAGTTCGTATGGTGCGCTGAACATATTTTAAACGCGCTTGGTTCTTTTCTTCATGAGCCGTTTTACATTCGTCATCGAACCAACCATTTCTGACCACGCCAGGTTTCAACTTTACTCTGCCGCCATTTTCATGCAATGACGTAATCGATTGCACATATCATTACACCTGTTTTGCTGTTGATCCACATCTGTTCGAACAATTAACTCCACCAATTTATCTTCGTACTGTTGTTTTACATGGTCATTTTTGAGATTTTCCAAATTGAATCCTCTCGCAATGACTTTTTAGCGGTCGGTTAGCACTAACACGATATCTGAACAAAGCTCTTACGAGATAATGATCAGAATCAATGTTAGGTCCCCTACAGCTCCTTACATCCGCAGTATGTCGAACGCATGACGACTGTCAATGAGTACGTGGTCTATTTGGTTTGTTGTTTTTGTATCGGGCGAACTCCATGTTCCTTTGTGTATGTTCTTATGTGGGAAACGTGTGTTGGCTATTATCATATTGTTTGATATTGTGAAATCGACTAAACGCTCGCCGTTATTATTGCACTGTGCATGAACGCTATGTTGACCAATTGCCGGTCGATATACAATTTCCCTACCCACCTGTGCATTAAAATCGCCAAGCACAATTTTAATGTCACGACTGCGGGCGCTTGATTGTAAATACGATTGAGCTCTTCGTAAAACATATCCTTCGTGTCTGCATCTTTGATTTCTATTGGGGCGTGAATATTGATAAAGGTTACATTAAAAAATTTTCCCTTTATTCGTAATGTACAAAATCTTTCATCAATGGGGTTGAAACCAATGACCGATTCTTTCGCTTTACCCATTACAATAAAGCCGGTGCCGAATAACCCTGTTTTATTTCTACCGCTATAGTAGAATTTTTACTGGATAAGATGTTCTTACCAGGCACCGCCATGTTACCTGGACCGCTGTTATGTCCAGTTTAGCTTTCTTTAAGCAATCAGTCAAAGTTTTAAACCGCCCGCGCGCAGTATTATCCTCACGTTCCACGATGATGCCAGTTTTAAATCATTGTCCCTGTTCCACTGCCTGAGTCGTTGCCGTTTTTCCTGTCCTGTCCGAGACACTGTGGTTTGTTTCATAATTTGTTGTTTTTACGGTGTCGGTAATTAGCCGTACGACCAACCGCAATATTCAAAGGCTAGCGTGCCTTATGATAACGGGAGCAATGAGAACGACACCATTGGTGGCTATGGAGGGGCAGGAAGGACGCTGAAAAACTGGCACAGATGGGGGCAGGGAAACCGTATATTGGACCATTACCCTTCTGTGGATTATTTACAAAGACAGACAAAATGGAAACAATCGAGAGGTGGTCCAATGGAAAAACGCAAACGCAAGCAACTCCTTCATATTTAAATAATTCTTGGAATGCGGGTCTACTTGGGATTGCCCAATTTTCTTTTTAGCCTCCTGGCTAAACCCATTGGAATATTATAATAATTTTTATAACAATCGAAAGGTATTTTAAATTGTCTATCAATTTATCATAGTGCCGATAAAAATCCCAGAAGAAAATTAAAAGTTATGGGAGATTGAAAATGGGAAAATTGCTATTTTCCAGGTGAGATGCTGATGTTCCTGGACCACCTAAAAAATCTCCTAATTGTGGAAAAGGTCGGTGAAGTGACCCTCTACAATATTGTAAAATAATTGGATGACCAGGACGACATCAAAATAATTTTTACAAGAGTTAACTCTTGTATTTTTAGGATCAAAATTTACCAAAAAAAAAAAAAAAAAAGGCAAAAATTTATTTCTTTTCACTTTTTCTTTTTTTCTCATATGAGAAATTTCCAATCGGGGCTGCGCGAAATCCAATCGACCTACTTTCGTATAAATACGATCCGAACCTATTTCGTAAAAATATGGTATTAAAAAAACCAACCTTCTTCGTAATCGGCAGCTTGGCTACCAACTCGACCATAATATTATCTAATATATAAATCATTATTTTCCGATCACATTTTAAGTACACACGAATTTCGATTATCGAATACACTTGAGATTTTTTATTTTTTATCTACATTTTACATTATAAACATTATAAATTTTTTTTTGAGGTATTAACGGAATTTTTTAGGTTTTAAAATAAATAGTAAAAAAAAATGCATTTTTGTTTTTTTAAATATACAATTTATTTTATGTGATTTTGAAATTTTTTTACAATTCTCTACTTTTATTGTTTTATTCCTTGAATTTAAATTAAATGTTATTGTTCTTAAGTACACACGAATCTTCTGATTCGGTGATGAGTAATTAGTGTTGATAGTGGATAGTAATCCTCCTAGAATTAATAAAATGCGTACTAAATACCCGAATCTTGTTGATCAAAACAAGTACAAGTAAAAATTCCGTTGCCGTAGGTAACATTTGGTAATATTTTCGTTCGATGAACTATAATATATTAGGAAGCTAATAAACAATTGCATAATTACATTAAAATAAAATATTAAGTGCCCTAAAACTTAGAACTTAGAGGTTTAATCATGAGAGATTCATTTGAATTTTGAATTTTCATATTATTAAAGAAATTACAAAAAAACAAATATTACCAATTTATCATATAGAACTAAAAAAAAATAAAATTACAATATTATTAAAATACCCATTCAATTACAATTACGTTTCTTAATTACAATTAGAATTACATATTTTTGAATTACATTTAAATTAAAATTTAAATTAGAATGGAATGTTTGTGTTTTATTCAATTCCATTAAATTTGTGAAAAATATGTTTTTTATTTATAATAATTGCACAGCTTATAATTGCCAAAGGAAATCTCTATACCATCCATCAATCCATACCTTTATTTTAATTTTTTTTTTTTTTTAATTTAATTAACCTCAGATGTAATTGGCATTTTAACTGTTAGTACCTGTAATGACAAAAAAAAAAAAAAGAAAAGAAGATTTTATATGTTAATTTTTTTGGTTAATATGTTTTTGTTTTATAATAAAAATTTAAAATAAAAATTTTCGTATAGGCAGAAATAGCAAAATAAGGCGGCAATAAATGCTATTAATATTAATATTTTACCAGAATGTTCGGGGATTGCGTACCAAAACGAATGGACTGTTTTTACATTCCATTGCTAAAAATGTGGACGGGTACGCCTTTAACCGAAACCTGGTTATGTGACGGTATTGGTGATGCGGAGGATATTCATCATCCGGCATTACTTTTAAACTTAAACTTTCGGAATAATCATCATAAGCATTGTGCGCGCGCCCGTAGAAACTTTGTATGAATTTGATTTTAGACATACGAATTTTATTGGGCTATAAAATAATGGTCTTGCTTGCAATTCAATGGATTGGAATTCACTTCATTTATATGCGGTTAATGTTGCTGTTATCTTATTTTATAATATGTTATTCGAATGTTTTTTGTAAATTTATCCCGTTGAAATGTTCTCTGGCTATATATGTCATCCACTCATCCATGTGGTATGATGGTGAACTTCGTAATATTCGTAATAAAAAAAAAATAAATTATGGGTAATGCGTACTGCGATGCGAAACGTCCTCAAGATTTCGTTGAATATCAAAATATGTGTGTGTACTATTCAATAATTTATCTTTTTTAAAATATGGCTCACATGTTTCCCGTATTGAATCGAATATCACCTCGTGAAACCCTCGTGAATTTTGGAAATTTGTTAATGTTAAACGTTAAACGTACGGTTGGGGGTTCCTCATCCCGTATGGAATACAATAATATTGTTGGTTCGGATTCGATTGCTATATATGTAAATTGTTCACGGAATTTTTCCAGGACTCATATATAAACTCCACACCCCCTACGTTTTCTTATTCCGATGCCATCCCATCATTTGATTATTTATCATCCGTAAATTTCATCATTGGTCAGGATGTAGTGTTTCACGATCGATCATGAAATATAAAAAGAGTTTTTCATATGGTCCTGATGGTGTTCCTTCTGCCATTTAAAATGCGGGCTATAAATTGTCTGTCTGCACCACTTGCTGTTCTGTTTAACAAATCGATAGCCGAAGGTTTCTTTCCATCATTATGGAAGAAATCGATTATAATTCCTCACTATAAAATGGGGGAGGTAGAAATGATGTTAAAAATTATCGTCCCATCGCGAGGCTTTCTGTGATTCCTAAAATATTTGAATCCATTATTGCTTGTGTAGTTTCCTTTAATGTTAAATCAATTATTTGTCCGGAACAGCATGGGTTCCTTGGTGGCAGATAAACGGTTACGAACTTACTACTTGAATTCTCTACATACTGCTTTGAATATTTTTTTAATCTGCGGTGTTCAAGTTGATTGCATCTTCACTGATTTCAGTAAGGCGTTTGACAAGCTTTCACATGGTCTTCTTCTGTTAAAATTGAATAAAAAATGGGCTTTGGTGACACATTTGTTAAGTGGATTTGTTCATATTTAAGTAATCGTTTGGGTGAGGTGCTGCTTTATAACGGGATTTTATCTAAACCTAGAATTATTGCTTCTTCGGGTGTTCCTCACCTGGGTAGTCACCTGGGACCTATTTTATATGTGTGCTTTTTATTAATGACCTCCCAAATGTTTTTAAGTATTCTAAATGTAGTTGTTTATATGCGGATGATGTGAAAATTTATAAATCTGTTGTTACTCGGGACGACTGTCACGCACTTCAATCAGATCTTTGTGCTTTTTACGATTGGTGTTCTCGTAATTTTATGTTCTTAAATATTGACAAGTGTAAGGGTATGCATTTTACGCGTAAACGAACACCCCTATTTTATTCATACCATTTACATGGTAATTTTTTAAATACCTTGGAAAAGACCCTAGATTTGGGTGTTTATTCTTGATGTTAAATTAACTTTTAAATTTCATATTGATTATGTGATAAATAGGGCTAATTCGGTATTGGGATTCATTATTCGCACTGCTAGGGAATTTACGGATCCGTATTGTCTCCGGTCATTATTTTATGCTCTTGTTCGTTCCAATAATTTGGAATATGCATGTCCGGTGTGGTCACCTTATTATTCAAATGCAATAAGCAGATTATAATCAATCCAAAGAAGATTTATTAGATTCGCTCTAAGGTCTCTTCCGTGCGCCGATTCCAATGCTTAGCCCTGTTATACTAATAGATTGGCACTATTAAACATGCCTACGCTTGAAAAGTATAGACAGTTTATTGGCTTATATTATACTTGTGGATTGATTAATAATACTGTTGACTGTACAGCATTATTGCATAAATTGAATTTTAAAATAAACTTTCGGAGTCTTAATTACTGCCGTTTTAATCCCCTTGATGTTTTACTTTCATCTTATAACTATTACAGTGATTTTTTAATTAATAATAACGTAAATTCTCATGAATTTAAATTAATATTTTATTGTAATTCGGACTAACGTTCATACTTCCGGCTTCCATTACTTCCGGCATTGTACATTATTGCATTTTATATTTTTTTTTGTATCATTAGTATTTAATGGTTTTTGAAATAAATAAATAAATAAATAATATGTATAGAAATAAGTTAGTTATCGGTTTTGTAGTTGGCATACATTTTTATGATTTGACATATATTATTTTTTTTCTAAGGTAGCTGATTGATAATAAAACAAATAGGACTTTTTCTCAATTCAAGGGATCTGCCTTGAATTCTGCCTGCGGGAACTATAATATTAATAGAAATAGAGTAGACTGGCTAGATAAGGAACAACGCCAAACAACAAGATAAGGAACGCTCTCAAGTTTTGTACTATAGCTATAGCCTTAAGGAACGTTAAAATCAATCAAAACCTCGAACAAAACCTTGAATTAAAACCTTGAAAATTTGAATTATGTATTTTAAAAGTATTTGAATGAAATATACTTAACACTCAATACCTAACAATACATAAGTTCGTATGATGACTAATAAAACAACAATTTTTAGGGAAATTTCGGCTTAATTCATCAATATATATCTGGTCTCATTTAGCGAGTGATACATTCATAACAATTAATGCGTCTCTAACATTTCAATGCATTTTTTGTAGAACGATTTATCTTTGGATTCATCAATTACCTCTTTCATCAATTCCTTTTCATCATATAAAATTGTGCTCCACGCAGCTGACCACTTTATCTAATCCACACATTTGTCAATAACTCACTGTTGGTACAACGATGGTTTCCGACATCGCCCCGGCCAAAACAAAAAATGTGTTGTTTTTACATAGTATTATACATTACATAATGGGTGTTCTATCGAATTTTAAAGCGGTGCCACAGAAATAATTTCATATTATAACCATGTAACCAAAAGGGGAGGGGGGGGGGGGTGGATACGGTGGATAATCTTGTTACAGTTACAAAAGGATGTTATCTTGTTACAGTACAGCAAGAGGAAGAGAAAGCGCTGATAGTTAATCGTTGTTTTGTTCAAAAATATGATTGACATTTCGGCATTCAACATTCAAATATACAAGGAAATTTACCCAAACTGAACAAAACAGAACAACACAAACCCGAACATCAATTTGTCGCTAGCACACAATTATATTACTAGCAGAAGCCTAAGAACCATCGAGTCGATAGCTGTGACCTCGTAGAGTAGTGATCATGATCTATGTTTACTTTGGTACATTTATGTCAATTCTTTTTATTGTGCTGAAATAGCTTAAAAACGGAGGTCTGAAAGTCGGAAAAAAAGAAGGTCGGAAAATTTGTTCATCACTGACTTCTGATTTATTTTTAAGGTGTCAGCTATCTATAACACGCAATTTCAATTTACGATCGGTTAAAAAAAAAACCCCCCATTTTGTGACATTGTTTTTTTATGTTTTCTGGAACAACAACCGGCCGAATTTGGGTGAGCGCAGAGAACGTTCAACATAAATGGTGTTTGTACGCGGTCGCATTCAAATTACTTTTCTACTATTTGTCTCAATGGAAGAAGAATCCCACCGAATAACACTTGTCAAGCCACACATTACTTTATTTGAACCGGTATTTTTCTCCATTTTCCCAACGCTGCAATGCACGCAATGAACATACGCAATTCAGATCAATTATTTAAAAAATAAATTACAAAAGTACCATCAACGTACTTATTGAGTGATGTGTTATGTTATACCTCTATTAGTAATCGTTCGCTTCACATACACACATTTTAATTGACTTGGGGGATGGCTTAGGGATATGCATTTGTACTCAATACAGAATACAGAATTTCTATATTGTTTGCGGTCCAACAAAATAATTGTTTTTTTTTTTTTTTTACAAAATTCATTGAATATCACTTGTTTTTAATACGTTTTCTGCCGTTTTATGAATCTATCCACACAACTTTTTAAATCTTTTTTAACCATTGAACCTTCCATATATAAATAAACTTCGAAATATATTTCTTTCTCGTCATCTTGGAAAATTGCCATTTTTGTTTAACTATTTCGAAAGTATGCGTACTCTTAGCAATCCTTCAATTTTATCGTGCAATGCAATCAATACTTTCTAATGGATAATATGGAGAAGATAATAAGATAGATGATACAATATCTCGATGATAAAGCATTTATTAGGGATTGTCGCAATATGGTTTCAGGCATAAGAGATCGACAGATGGATTATTTAGGCAATAAAATAGGTAATAGTATCGCAAATGTTCTTGTGAATCAGTTAGTTCTTTCGTTCTTTCTTATCATAAGTTCTTTCATTAAACATTAATAATGCTTTTGTTTAGAGTTTGACATAAGTGAGTTTGATATAATCCATTAATATCAAAAAGTCATTCACTTTGGATTAGGAATAGGACATTTTGTAAATGGGTTTCATAACTTTTACATTCATTCTTCGTATGAACTAATTCGTAATCATAATGCAAATCAAATGCTTCAGTCACGCCACCAGAATATGATTTCTTTAATTAATTTTAATTCTTTAATTTAAATTAAGAAACAATATCATATTATGGAAGGATAAAACCCAGTGGAATTTATTCTCCCATAGTCGACTCGATCATTATGAATAATACTCTTATATCCCACAATCTATAAGGATCTATTAATTATTTTGGAGTGTCTTTGTCATATATAAGTTTATATGAAACAATAATAATATAATTATTTGACCCTTTTAGCAGCTTTTTATCAGCATTAATAATTTTTAAGAATATCCAAGGAATTCGTTAATTCTTCTGAAAATTTAGCACTTATAAGACCACTTCTAGAATACAATTCTTAAATATGGACCAGTATACCAATTTAGAACAGTTTAGTGACAGGATCGAAAAGCATGCGTTCAGCATTGATCGCAAACATGAAACTATAATAAATTCAATTGAAATTATTGAATCATAAATGTACGCAGTAGCTTCATTAAGGCACATTTTATAAATATTAACGAATGCACTGTACTGAAATTTTTCTCAAATTAATTTCTATTAACTTCGCTTATAATTCAAGAATGTCTTAAAAACGGAATATCCATACTCAATATTTATTAACACTTTTTTCGTACCGATCAGATTTTGAAATTCATTTATTTTCCAAAGAACATCATCAAGATTATATGGAACATTGTCCCAGAGTTAGTATATTTCCCCCCGATTCTGATGACTATCAATCATTTAAATTAAACCCCGTTTCATCCTATCTAAAAACAAATCCACCTAAAGTGCAACTTGGACAATTGTTTGAAAACATATGAGTTATTTTTTCTTACTGCTTTTCAGTTTAAATTTTTTTTTTGTTTTCTCTCTGATATGTTTGCTTTTATTTTCAAAAATCACAGCAATAGAATTTCGATTGGTTTTTTTACGGGCGCTAAACCGTTTCTGATGTAGTGACGAACAAAAAAAAGGAAGAAGAAATGCTGCTTCACGAAACGACACGAAAGGAAGTAATTTCAAATCGAAACGGTAACGGAAAAGTTGGTGGTCGTATTTTGGAAATTCGAAAACGTTAAAATTGTTATCACCCGGCGGCGGCTGACTGACTGACTGACTGTTCGACCGCAAAATCAAATCGCAAGACCCTGTGCTCTGTGTGTTTTGTGGGACTATTTCAGACCTATTTCACCAACCACTTTATACACTATACAATTGGAAACTTTTCAATATCAACAGTAAATTTGCAAAGAATTTTTATAATTTAGTTTGACCAATCGTCATAACTTTGTCGCACTTCACATTTACAATTTTTCGGGGAATTTCTTATAAAAATAATATGTAAAAGAAAATTTTTTATTTGCAAGTGTTGGGAAAAGTGTAATAATAATGTTATAAAGAAATATAGTAAAAAATGAATCATTTCGAAACATTATTTTGAAGATTAATGATTATAGTGGACTGTGGGAAGGTCAAGAATTGATTTTACATAATAATTTAACCAATAGAAAATATTTGTCTATATACAGACTAAAGATAAAAATACTGAATTAATTGTGGACTGGCAAATTATTGCATACATGGGATTTGATAAGCCGCACAGTCTGCGGAGTTGTACTATAAATTACAAATGAAACAATGATGCATATCAGACTAACAGAGCAACGATGTTTGTAAATCGCTGCGGCTTTCGACGTAGTAACGAATGTGTAAGGCAGCTTAGTCGGTTTAAGTCGGTAGTTTTTTTTTTAGTTTTTTGAACCCACTGCTCACTCGTGTAAAATTGGTCTGGTGCCTCTGATCCATGTAAAATTTTACAAATTAATTTGTTAAAAAACGTAGAAATAGGGGTTATAATCGAAGGATGTTTATTTTTTATTTATTTATTTATTTATTTAAGATCCATTAATTACTAATGGCTGAAATATATGTTTCATGACCATACAAAAAATACATTTTAAAATTTTAACTTTTAACGTCATTAAAAATTAATTTTTCATTCTAATTCATTATAAATCATAAACATTGAATTTAAGGCGAAAAAACGACCATAATTGGTACGATATGCCTTAATCGAAAAAAATTCCATAGAACGCGTGCACCTGGAATTAATCCGTATCCGTAGTTGCAAAAGCAACCATCATGGACAATCGATTTTACCATTCAACAAATTGTCAATGAAAGTCAACCGTAAAAAATCCCTATGCCCCAATAGAGTAGGCAAACCCAGAAGGCCCAACCTCACCCCATAATATGGCAAATGATACGGATCACCCCACGAAAGATCGCGCAAAACAAACAATAAAAATCTCCGTTGAACCGATTCAATTCTTTCAATATGGACCCCACAATGTGGCGACCACACCTCTGGCATGCATATTCAATTACTGGTCTTACGAGTGAAATAAATAATGTCTTCGCACAATAAGGGTCCAACATTTCACGCATTTCCCGTTTAATGAAACCCAACAACGAATTTACCCTATTAACCACATAATCAATGTGATTAATGAATGTAAGTTTATCGTCAAGGTATACACCAAGATCCCTAATTACATTCAAAGTTGGCATATTAATAGAATTAAAATGATAAGAATGTACCGTTGACACATTTTTACGCATAAATTTCATTACATTACATTTGTCAATATTTAAAATTAATCTATTAAGTTTGTACCAGTTCCAAAACGACCATAAATCATTCTGCAAGTCATAACAATCCCGAATACAAGTAATCGATTTAAAGATCTTTACATCATCGGCATATAATAAACATTTTGAATTTTTGATAACAAGCGGCAAGTCATTAACAAACAAAATAAATAAAATTGGATCCATATGACTACCCTGAGGTATACCAGAACAAGCGTGGTAAGTATCGGATAAGTGCCCGTCAAACAATACCCTACAAATGCGTGATCGCAAATATGATCCCACCCAAGACACGAAGTTTTGATTGAATCCTATCCTTGTCAGCTTATTATAAAGTAAAATAGAGTGAGGTAATTTGTCAAAAGCCTTAGCAAAATCAGTAAAAATGCAATCAATTTGATTACCGTCAATAAAACCATTTAAACAGAAAGTTACGAATGCCAACAAATTAGTAGTTGTTGATCGTCCATTAATAAAACCATGTTGTTCGCCACAAATAACTGATTTAATATTAAATACCACAGACTTGGTAATAATTTTCTCAAATAATTTTGGAATCGCAGAGAGTCTCTCAATAGGGCGGCGATAATTAGATATATTATTTCTCGAACCACCCTTATGAAGGGGAATAATAAAGGACAACTTCCAGATATCCGGAAAAATCCCCAAAGATAGAGACATATTAAACAAAATAGATAAAGGGAGAGCAATATTATTCGCACAACGTCTAAGAACAATCGACGGGATACCATCCGATCCACATATTGAGGATTCCCTGCAACACATAATGGCGTCACAAAGCTCATCCGGCGAAATAAAAAAATTTATGTTACCCAAAACAGTCATAGGATTCCAAATGCAACAAATGCGGATCATCAACATCAATGCAAGGATCATTATCAAATGCTCCGGCAAAGAAATTGGCAAACAAGCCACAAATCACCCCAGGATCATCACTTTCATCAACACCATAATAAAGCCGCGATGGAAAACCAGCAGTGTTACGCTTAACCTTTATAAATCCCCAAAAATCCCTAGGGCTATTGTTAATGTTAGATTGAATCCCAATTATATAAGAGGCGTTGAAGAAGAGTAGTTGATATATCTTAGAATGACTTACGCCATACACCGCCGTAAACAGCAGTAGTATATATCTACCAAACGCAATGATAAATGGCATATTCTGATTGCCGCTCGATCCCGGACCGGACGGAAAAAAAATTTCGAAGAAGTAACAAACGACCATCATAGGATTTCGGCATTTAACTATTTGTGCCCGAAGCACAGTTTGTGTCAAGGCGTTTACCGACCTTACACGTTACCATGGTAAAAACTCATATGTGATACGGTCCAGCACCGCGGACACCAGACACAGCTTGTTACTTTTTTGGGAGACAAAGCACGACGTGGAAGAAGTGATTTTCCACAGCACAATCACACGCAGTCTCATACGTCAAAAAACCAGTCAACGCGACGCATTGAAAATCAATTGGATTAGATGCGTTATCACATCCGCCGTATTCTCCGGACCTTATCCGACAATTCTCGCCTTTTTACATCAAAGCACTTGGAGCACTTTGATAATTTCGGACAATTTCAAGTTCAATGGCTGTTTGTGAATAGTTTCGTCTTCCAAGGGACGAACATTTTTATTGAGATGGTAATTCATACCAAATGTTGCCGCAAGATGTGTAGAATCAAATGATCTGAATACTTTGATTCTTTAACAAAGTTCTCATCCCCCTCTGGTAATTACTTATTTCTACACCTATAGTAAAAAAAAAACAAAACAATCAATCAAACTTACTTTACGTTTTATATCAAAATCCGATATCGATCGATTTGGATCAATTGTATAGATAAGAAATTCATCGAGTAGATAACCACGTTTACGTGATTCAACGGTAATACGATCTTCACCCAATTCCAAGGTAATTTCACTGGAACCACCCGTACAATTTGGCATATAAAATTCACCAATAATATAGTAATTTTTTTTACAATTCACTTCCGGCCTTTCATTCATTGTATCATCGTTAGTAACGTTATTATTCATAACATTATATTCATCATTATCGTAAATTAAACGATATTCAATATTTTTAAATGATTTAGTTGTGGTAGTATTGGTTTGCATTCCATCATTTGAATGCCTTTTTAAAGTGGATTGATCATCCAAATGTATTGCTGTTCTTTTATTTTGACCGCCACCACGTCCAAATTTGATTGATTGTTCATCTGGACTGGATTTTAAATGTTTTTTTTTTGTATCTGACGAGGACGAAGAAGTGGTGGAGGAAGCCGAACGAATTGTTTCATAATTTTTTGTCATATCTTCTATTAATGATTGTGATGATTTTGAATTTTGAATTGAATCATTTTTAATCATTTGTACATCACGATTTTCTATACGATGGCTTACCAATGTACCGATACGTTTACGATGTGTTAATTTTACCATTGAATTACTGTCAATGGCTATATTAAATTTTGAATCAATTGTTTCACTAATTAATGTCATCATAAATTCATAATATACTCGTTCCGATTCGAATTTCTCGAATAATATCGGATTAATGGCAATGTCAAATACTTCAGCGGGTTTTCCCGATTTATCGGTGGTTCTGCGTAATTCCGAAATACTCATTGGCACCCGAAACGTTGACGTTAAATCGGATGTTTTTAATATTTGTATTAATTCATTGGTGGTAATTTCACGCGGTGCCGGTATACCCGGTGATACACATAAATTTACAAATATTTTCGAATCATCGTATTGTCGATGGAATTTTATACAACAACCTGTCAAATTTAGATAAAAGAAAAAAGATTAGCATTAATTTTACATTTTATAAGTACTTTGGATAGTAGATCAATTTCAGAATGTATTTGTTGAAGACTCGCATTCATTCACTAACAATGGAACGCACCTGATGAAGTGGATCGGTTCGACTTGGAAATTTGTATATGTTTTGGTAGTACTCAAGTCCCTCTGCATATCTGTCGTATGACTCAACCGATCCACTACCCGGAGCGCAGGTGGAAGATTTGGTAAAATACTGCTAAGGGTCTGATAATAGGATATGATGCCAATGCACAGAATGTTGTATGGAGGCGACAACAGACGACAAATCGCAGATTACATAACATTTGCTCGAATTTGTGATTAAAAACAACCTTAACATAATAAATTGGTGGAACGAACGGAACCTACATTTCATTGTCAGTGGTAGAAAACGGGTTCTAAAGGACATAACGCTTTTTAATGCTAAGATGTTGGATAGACAATTGAAATTGAAGGGTGATGAATACGATAATGTCAGAGCCATCTTCTGCGAAATAAAGTATGGTCTGAGACAGAAGCCCTCATCAAGAACCCTAAGAAACCCCTAGCAAAAACACTTTGGATTGGTTGATGATTTACCAATAGGTGTTGATGGAGGGTAACATAAGGTGGAAGCCGCAAACGACTAGGAGTGTCTAAAAAAAAACTCCCCCGCTTGCTTGCTATAATACAAAAGGCTGTGAAAGAATCATTCCATTTGTACATGTCCTATGCGAACTATGAAGTTGAAGAAGGTGACCCAACCCACCAACATGGTGGAATGGAAAACTGGAAAACGCCCAGAAAGGGTGAAGTCAGAAAATCACCTTTCATAGGGCAATGATAGGTGAAACAGAGAAGACATGGTAAGATTATTGGGAAACCAAAAACGATTAAATGAATAAAGCTCTATGTGGTTAGAAAAGTGGGGAGATTTCCGTTCAGAATTGGGGAGCATCTCTCTGACGACAGTACGCTACAGAGGATCATCACCAGGGTTTCCAGAATTGGACTGATGGTAGGACGTGAAAGATTACGGAGACAATCAAGGAAATTAGCAGGATCCTGATGGAAACTCGATTTCCCAGAAAGATACACTTCAATCGTGGGATACCGAAATGCGAAAAGTGGTGCGAAAGAAGAGAATTGAGGCTGAAGGAAGTGTGACAATGTAAGGGATAGATGGTTCAAAATTGGGAAGTTTCAGTGCTCTTTAAATCCCCGGTATCCGATGAAATATTTTCCTACCGACTACAGTGCGATAAAGAGGTTTTAGTGCCGAGGATTGGGGTTAAAATTTATCAACTGTCTAGCGACGAGGGATAATTCCGGTATCGTGTAGCCAAAACGAAGGTTTTATTTCTACCGGGAAGAAGGGATTACACTGAGACGATTCATCATTCAGACCGATCAGTTTTTTCATCTTTTCTGTTGAAAACAATTGAACGGGTCATAGCGGATATTAATCTGGAAAGAACTACCTTAATGTCATATATACCTTACATAGAAACTAGCACGCATATCTAGCTGGGAACCGAACCGAGACGGCACTGATGCATCGGTTAGTATACGTGTTGTGGAACACGAACTGAACTTGTATTGGTGCGATCGCAATGACGACCTTTATATAGATATAGAGGTTGCGTTTGATAGAGTTCGATTCGGAAAACTCTGGAAAATTGCCCGGAAAAGACGAAAGGTTAGTACCCAGCCGCGTAGTAAGATATTGGTTTGATAACAACATGCTGGAAAATAAAGGGTAATAAATATAAAATCAGGACACTTCAAAATAAAGGGAAGGTTATTGTCCCCACTACTTTGGAATCTCATAGAGAAAATGAATGTGCAGCTGCAGATGACTAAGCGATAATGGTACGGGGTGAAAGTTCGTGGAAACCACCGCGGGCATGTCACGGAAGAGGCTCTTCGAGTGACATCCCCGCGAGCATGGGTACAAACAACATGACCCTAGGTCTATTAACCCAAGGAAGACAGACCTTATTGTATTCTCGAGGCAGAAAAGAGGTTTGGATATAATTAAACATTTAAGGGTATTTGGGTCGGATCTAAAAATGTCCTCTGCGGTGCCAAATATCTACACATACGTTTGGACCAGAGGCTGGCCTGGCGGAAAACACACCTATGGAGGAAAATATCCAGAAGGTGAAGAGGGAACGCATTAAGGTAGACGAGTATGCGGACGTAGGGGATTTCGCCAAAGTCTCGGTGTACTATGGATTTACACAATGATAATAAGACCCGATCGTTGCATATGCCTCAATATTACTACTACTACTGGGGATTTTCGCACCACGTCCCAACCATGTCCAGGAAAACATTGCTGGATTTATTGCGCCCTCTGGACCAATTTATTATAAAGACGGCAGTGAATATGATAATAAGGATGGGACAAAACCTTACGAATCATAATGGCACCATTAATGGGCACCGGAAGGTCCTGGATCTTGTCCAAATGGATTACCGAGAACTGAATATGCCAATGGAAGGGATCCAGAGCGAGAGAGAGAGAGAGAAAGGGAGAGTGATGATGATACAAAATGTACCACAAAACTCCTGTCTAATAGAAAATGGAACACTCCCAATGGAAGTGGAATCGGAAACGATAACAATCTTTACGGACGGATCTATCCTGCTTCGAAACGGATCTTTATTCGAAGCAGCATTGTGCTTGGCCTGGCCGGTCATATAAACATGGAGAATCACTACTCAGTATTCCATGCGGAGCCGATAGCCTTAATTCATGCACTAGACCACTAGATTATACTAGATGAAATTAAGGAAATGAAATCATTTTTGGCCCTCAAAAGTAGAGTAGAGTGATATTGTGTATGAAAGACGGGGCATTTGATTCTGCCCAGGCACTGGAATGTGTTCATATAGGCTCAACAGATGGTCAATCGCAAGAATGCGGTCAATCAATTGGTTTGAGTTAAGGGGTACAACATGGAATCGACCTAAGGTTGGACGCTCTAGTTAAGAGGGGTACGTCCCTCGGGTTTATGGGGCCAAAACCGTACAAGGCAGTTAAGAGGAGTACGCGGCGAAAGAACTATTCGAGAAGTGGATAATTTTGTGAACATCCATCGAAACGATGGAAGGAAGTAAAAGGACTCAGACAATATAAGATAACATTTAGACTGAGTGAGTAGAAAACACCAATAGGGAGGTTGCTAAACATGTTGCAAGGAACTCTTAGGAAATTGATGGCTTTCACAACTGGACATGGATGAGGCTTCAGGCAACATGAATATCATCTCAAGCATGATAAGTGCAGGCTCTATCTTGAGGATAAAGAAACGGTTGCGCACATTGTGTGCAAACAAATGTCCGGCTTTACAGAGCATAGGGATGAGGGTGACCACCGTTTCTATTATGATGAACAGATCGTTCGAATTCCCTTCAAAGAGCTGACGGAAAAAACGAGGAATACTATGTCCGATTGGCAATCTGGGAGACCTGCCTGGCAAGGTGTCAATCAGAAGGTATGAAAACAGTCTGATTCGTCGGCAATCGGCAATCGAAGGACGAAGGGGTTTTAGTCAGTAGGAATCTGACACAAGTCTTCGGTTTGATAAAAGCTAAATATCTTTAATTCTGCAAAAAAAAAAAAACACTTGCTATCCTCTACAGTTCTGTAATTGTTTGAACTTATAAATAACCATAAACATAGGGGCCAAGAAAAAAACAATAAACACGGAAGAACCTTATATTTTATTTTTAGAGTTACAAATCGTTTTTTTTTTTTGTATTCTCTCGCGTTAAGAAGTTCTTAAAATAAGGTATTTTTTAAATAACATAATAAAAAAAAACAGACCAAAGATCATAGTATAGTACAGTAGAGTCGCGATATAAGGAACCATTGAATATTCAAGACCTCAAAATAGGTCCAGTTTCCAAATTTTTTCTTATAGCATTTAAATAAGGAACACTAAAATCAATCTCTTAGATATATAAGGAACGATTTTAGTTTATCCACATATTGGCTGGGTATGTTCATTTTATACTCATAAAATATATATATACATAATTTTTATTTGGTTTGCGGTTCACCAACCAAATAATGTCACTGGTTTTCAAAATAATTGCTAAAATTTATCAAATATATCATTTGATTTAAAACCCATTTTGCGCTCAGTTTGCTGAATCTTTCCACACAACTTCATAAACCTTTTTTTTACAGAACCCTCCGCATATAAGGAAACTGCCAAAATAGGGAACGTCCCCCTCACTCCAATCTACAATCCAATTGTTCCCTGTATTGCGAGTTTACTGTACTACATAATACGTTAAAGATCACAGTAATTATATAATCCAAACTTGTTTAACAACTTATCAGAATATCAGAAGAAGAAGAAGAAGAAGAACAAGAAGAAGTAAAAGAAAAAGAAAAAGAAGAAGATAAACCCAATGAAGAAAATGATTAATAACAAAAAATTAAGAAGATGTTTCTTTGCCATGATGATAATTCTTTTGTTATTGTGGTTGTTGTTGTTGTTGTTGTTAATTCTTAATTCTTAATCTTTTTTTTTTTGTTAAGAATTAATTGAAGCACAATTTTTTTTGTTTGTTTTTTAATTTTTGCTATATTAACAACCAAAATAGGTGTTAAATTTTAATTTTTTTTTTATATTACGTAATAATACAAAAATATTATTTATTGTTTGTTGTATATCCAAATTAATCAACATGTTAAAAAACAATTTTATTATTGGAATTTTTCTATTTCTTACAACCGCAAAACAGACGATTCGAAAAATTTGATTAATCCAAAAAAAGCGCGGCAAAATAATTTCATTTACGCATCGGAATGATTTGGACTGGTTACGGGTTACGGATCCAGTATTGCGACAGTTGAGTGCCTAATCAAGTACCTACTTTACCTCCACGTAACTGTAACTGAACGATTCATTCCGAATCATTCTGGTAAAAAATTTCTGGTAAGTGCGACTCCCATGCTGGATTGGTCGCACGCGGCTAATTGCCGATAACGTAAAAACAACGAATTATGAAATTAATTGCCGAGCATCGGACAGAACAGGAAAAACTTCAACGACTCCTTAGGCAATGGATAAAAACTGGCGAACAATGATTTAAAACTGGCGGCATCGTGGAACGTGAGAACAATTTTGCATGTGGGCAGCTTGAAAATTCTGGCAAATTGCTTAAAGAAACCTAAACTGGACGTAATAGCCATTGCCAGGAAACATGACGGTTGCAAAAAACGGAAAGAAAATGTTAACCAGTAAGTAAGGAATACAAATTCTACTATTCAGCGGTAGAAATAAAACAACGATTTATTCGACACCAGCCGTTTATTGTAATGGGTAAAGCGAAAGAAGAATCGTTCATTGCGATTTGAACCCCCGCGTAGCCGATTTGAGACCTAAGACGCGATTTGAGACCTAAGACAAAAAAAAACAAAAATGTGAAAATTACCAAGTCATTTGCAAAGTCAATGACGATTTTTCAAAAATATTATTATAATTATTATTATTGAATCACTTTTATTAACTATTATGCCTTTATTAACTTAGAAAAGAATCTGCAAACCCCCACAGACTGACTGATTCTCGGTTTTAAACTCAACACTAAGGATAAAAGTAACGGAGTAGCTTACAGGATAAGGATATGTTTTGCGAAACGTTCAATCGTATTTTAAAATTATTTGTATTGGGCTGGGTCGTCCATCCCCTAAAAACTTGACCCCACTCGGGTCATTGTGTTACTGGCCTAATTTATTCCCTATTCATCCATTCATTGGTCCTGCTCAAAAACCTGGCCAACTTATTGATGGATATGGTCATAACTTCCTCAGGCAATGGAAATGATGAACCAATTATCCTAACTCTGATCCCTGCTAAAGCTTTACATTCACAGAGACATCAAAATCGTGGACATCAAAAATTGTGCTTTGTGATTTTAATTTCCACAAGTATGGGTATAGGAAAATATCGATCAGCAATTGGTCATCATCCATCAATTAGCCTAAATAAATAGTGCAATAATACGCATGGCCTGAATGTTTTTGTCGATTTCACAATATCAAACAATATACGATAATACCCAGAACACAAGAACATACACAAAGGAAGATGCGATGTTCCTGTCTACTGCTACAGAGTGCCTGCACACACTACAAAACCCAATAGATAACGTGCTCATTGACAGTCGTCATGCGCCCGATGCATTGCGGATGTAAGGAACTGTAGGGAGCCGAACATTTTCGTTACTGATCATTATTTCGTAAGAGCATTGTTTTTCGGGTATCGTGCAAATTGTCAATTAATCGTCATTGCGATATGATTCAATTTGGAAAATCCTCAAAAATGACCAAGTAAAACAACAAACGTACGAGGATAAATGTTAGTGGTGGAATTAATTGATCGAACCGGATGTGGATCAACAATAAAATACGTGTAAGGATATACGTGTGGAATCGATTTTATGAAAACGGGGGGCGTCAGCGGAGACGGTAAAGTGTAAACCTTCGGTGTGTTCAGAAACGGATGAATGGTGCGATGATGAATGCAAAATTACTCATGAAGAAAAGAACCAAAACACGTTTAAAATATCTTCAGCGCGCCACACGAATCGTGCCATGGATCGTTCTACCGAATCAAAAAAAAAAAAGCCATCCATTAAACGCAAATTATTCCGAAATTAGAAAATTGTATCATGAGCAGGAAAGTTTGCGGGATATAGACGCGGAGGCTGCACAGCATGAATGCGACAGTAAAAATATGTACATGCAGGAGAATAAGATGTGTAACTAGCGGATTTGTGTAACAACAACCCCTTCTTTGAGATATTTTTGAGAGACAAAAAGTCTCAAACAGCCACAGACACGGCTGGTGTACCTGGAGAACTCTTAAGATATGGTGGGATGTATTGTAGAATGTTATTCAAAAGCTAATTGTGCATGTTTGGAACTATGAGGTTATACCAGAGGAGTGGAAGCTTACTTACTGAAATTGTGCCAATATGCAAGAAAGGAGACAGGATGGAGTGTTCCAACTATCGGGGAATTTCGTTGCTGAATGCAACATATAAGGTATTCGCTTATGTGTCGTATAATCGCTTTTTGCGCCATATACGGAAGAAGTCATTGGTAAATACCAATGTGGAGTCCGTAATGATCGCTCAACAACTGATCAACAACTGTTCGTCAAGTTCGTCTGGTTCACACATGAAGAAAGAAACCCTCGGGGTCAAGTGAAAATTAAAATAAAAACCCTTGACATGATTCACACATGAGGGGATTTTTTGCGAACGTTTTTTTTTATGTAGTTGTTTTGTTATCGGTGATTTATCAACAAACACAATTTTATTTATATAAAAAAATTAATAATTTGAATTTTGAATGCGTTAATGCGGTGAGGTGTAAAAAGTTAAAGTTAATTTAACTTTGTGTAGGGTGCGGGATAAATACGCGCAGGCAAATTTGTTGTTGTATTTTACATGTAAAAATAAAAACTCGCACCGTCACCCCTCATGTGTGAAGGAGACTTCATATGACAGATAATGGAAAAGTGTCGGGAGTTCAACGTATCACAAATGTTTGTTGATTTTAAAGCGGCAAACGGCAGTGTTATTAAAGTAAAATTATGGCGTGTAATGGAGAAATTTGCGATTTCCCACAAAAAATTGATAGCCATGTCAAAATTAACAGTCAGATTCAAATAAGGGGTATAAAATCGGATCGGATTTAATCGGGATCGGATTTGATCGTAATCGGAGTAGTTCGTCAAAGGGATCCTTTGGCTACTGGTATTTTTCAATGTTATATTGGAAAAATGTATAAGAAGGACGACCGCCATTAACACCAACAGCACAACAGTTTACCTAATCTGCTCAATTACACGGCCAAGCCGATGACATTGACATAGTAGATAGAAATATGGATGCCGTTAAAGAAGCGTTCTTACTTCTTACTGTTGGAATGTGAAGTTTCGAAAATGGGATTAAATAGGTAAAGGACGCGAAAAAACCAAGTATGTGATCGAACCAACTAACAATAGGTTTATGGCACTACATTAAAGCGTATATCATTTGGTCAGAACAAATATGAAACGGTGGACAGGTTTAGCTACCTGGGAAGCAACATAAACAGTGAAAATGATATAGCGGAGGAAGTTCAATCCCGGATTGCTTCGGGAAACAAGGCCTTTTACGGTTTGCGAAAGATGTTCTTCTCGAAGACATTGAGTAAAACATTGAAACTAAAGCTATATCAAACACTGATTCGACCAATTAGACCAAGACAACGAACGGCGACTTGGAGGGTTCGAAAAGAAAATACTACGCCTTATCTTTGGACCGACGGTCTTTGGCGGTTCGGTTTCGAGCTATATAAATTTTATATCGAACCCGACATCGTTCGGTTCATTAAGATTGGTCGCCTGAGGTGGTTTGGTCACGTGGTACGAATGGATGGCGATCGTATACCATCAAAAATGCTGGACAGCAAGCCGGGCGGATCTAGGAGTGTGGGAAGACCGCGGCGTAGGTGGAAGGATGAGGTTGAAGCGGACCTTCGTGCCTTCGGCGTTTCCGGCTGGCGGACGTTGGCGGTAAATAGGTCCGGTTGGAGGAGGCTGTTGATGGACGTCAAAACCAATTGTAGGTTGTAGGCGCGCTGAAGTAAGTAAGTAGGTTATATATCAAACAATTATTTGACAAATTGTAACCTACGGTTCCGTAAAACGTGGAACATAGCATAAGCTAACGAACGGCGATTGGGGGTTTCGAAAAAAAAATTCTGTGTTTTGGACCGACAAAGGAAAAGGTAGGATCCTGGCATATACGATACGTATTCATGAAGTATATATTGAATGTATATGGCGAACCCGATATTGTTCGCTGGTTTATCAAGATTGGTCGCCACTTGAGGTGTTTTGGTCACATGTGGTACGTTTGGATGGCGATCGTATACCGTGAAAAATGCTAGACGGCAAACCAGATGATGGATCAAGGACAAGGTTGTAGAAGACCGCGGCGTGCGAGGTGGAAAGATGAAGTTGAAGCGGACATTTTGGGTGGGGGGGGGGGGGCTTTTGAGGATTCCGACGGCTGGGGGACGTTGACAGTGTGAATCAGAGAAGGTTGGAGAAGGCAGGTAATGGACGTCAAAAAAAATAATTGTAGGTTTTATGCGCGTGAAAGTAAAGTAAGTATATTATTTCACAATGTACACATATAATATATATTTATATAAATAAAATAATCGTTGTATATTTTAATGACTAAACACATTTTGTTACTTGCAATCGTGTATTATATATACAATAATATTAACTGAATGTGTGAAATATATATATATGTATAAAGCTCTTTTTTGTCATCGTCGTTAATACACTTTTTTTAGTACTTATTGTATCATTAAAATTACATATAATTGTGAAACTGAATTTGATGAAAAATCAGTATTTTTTTTATGGATTTTAGGTCTGTGAGTGTGTGTGTGTGTGCGTGCGAACGATACAATTGATAAAAAATCGTACTCGCTACGCTATATGGCTGAGAGTATAAAAAATATAAAGTTTATTGACTTTGTACTCTACTGTGTGAAAGTTTTTTTTTTTTTTATATAAATACATTTTTGGACGTTATATAATTAATCAAAGGATCTCACCTCACAGAATTCCACAGAAGGATATATACATATATAGAAGAAATATAATATTAAATAAGTTTTTCTATATATATACAGGGTGTATGTCTTTGCTTGACCACCTGCACCGTCAACCATAAAAAAATCTTAAAAATTAAAAACACTTTACAGAGAGGATGATAAAAAAATGGTGCCGGTACAACGTGTGATCTGGGAGGGGAAATTTGATCTGAGATAATTCTTTGTTTTGATGAATTTTATGGGAAAAAAGGAATTTTCCTTTTAAAACTTATTTCTAATCGAATGCTAAACCTATTATATAATTAAATAAGATGCGTTTTTAAAAGGAAAATTCCTTTTTTTCCCATAAAATTCACAAAAATGATCAGATCAAGATCAAATTTCCCATCCCAGATCACACGTTGTACCAGTTCCAAAAAATTGATTTATAGATAATTGCGAATTACCAATAATTTTGTGGTTGGTTATAAACATTTTGCTAAATCCATTCCGTTTCGAGAATTATTGAGGGTCATAAAACCGATTCTTTCCCATAAAATTGGGGTTCTCAACAAAAAAAAAAACACAAATCATTTTTTCCACACTTTGATCGTTACAATATCTCGAAATAGAATAGACAGTGCCGGTCCTGTTTAAGGTATGAAAATATCGCCCCTTAGAAAAAAATCTTCTAAACTAGTAATTAGTAAAAATCGACCTGTAATAATTTAAATTTTTGTAAGGGTGAAACTTGCTGCTATGTGGATGGGTGGAAAGAGTTAAAGTCTTCTGTGTCATGCCGATTCTCATTCCACATCATCCTCAAGTGTTAGTTACACCTTCATGTGGTGGCGGCAAACGGGGAACGCATCCTAGAATTCAGCTAAGTAACTAATGCAAACAAAACAAAAAGTAATGGAGAATAAAATCATGGGTTATTTTAATACTCCAGGTGGAACTCCGACTGTGCACGGGAAATCCCACCTTTTTCGGAGGCATGCCCAATGAGTGCTGAGGCTGAGGCACTTTATTACTTTTGCCAGAGGTTATGAAGATAGCCATAACTAAGACAATCCAACTTGACAACTTGGATCTAACAAACACAAACCGCAATCAAAAACACATCGGAAAACCATGAAATGGGGTGGTCATAGACATGGGTCGACCAGCGAACCAGAACCTTTAGGGAGGTTACGGGGAGTGACCTTCGTGTGGTGGTCATTAGCATTAAAAGAGGGGGAAGAGGAGGAGGAGGCAATAGATGAAGCCAGTGTACCTGCTTTACGGGGAGTTGGGCTATTGGACTTGGAGGAGGGGATCATTGCACTAATGTGAGTGAACCACAAATTCAAGGAATTTTGGCTCTGTGTGGAGTTGTCAAGAAAATGAATTTCGTAGAGGGCGGCCACCTGACAATCGATCGACTCGTGGTATCGTCAAAGGATGTAAGGTATACAGTTGAAGGAGGAACTCTTAAAAAAAATTGGGGGCTTTCACAACTAAACTGAAGGAGGAGGCTTCGGGCGACATCTTGTGGGGATGAATATCATTTCAAGAATGATACGTGCAGGCTCTAACTTGAGGATGAAAAAAAAAAGGTTGCGTACATTGTCTGCAACAAATGTTCGACTTTAGACGGCATAAAGATGAGGGTGATCGGTCGCTCCCCGTCTCTTTCTGAGGAACAGTTCGGGTTGGGACAAGAGATGCTTGAGATAACGACTGAGATTCGATGAGCAATCTGGGATACCCGAGAGTGGCGAGAGTCGAGTAGGGTTCAATTGAAATATACCGAAAATACCACAATCGAAGGAGGGTTTTTTGTCAGTAAGAATCTGAACTTCGAGTAGTTTTTTTTGAAGATTCTTCGTTAAAAGTTTTCTTCGTTAAAAAAAAGGATGAAACTGAAGTTAAATAAACTGAATTTTCCGAAATTACAATGCAATTAAAGGGGTTTCAAACAAAAAAAAGTATGAATAAATTGAAATTTTTTAACGTTTTTTAGATTTTTACTAAAGAATTTGTTCTACACAATCCCATTTTTGATCGGTTAAAGGGAAGTTTTTAGAGAATTTTGATTATCCATCGAATGCGCATCTCCCTGAACTGAACTGAACCAAACCAAATTAAAGATATAATTCAATTATTGGGATAAATTAAGTGTCATCTGATCTGATTTTTCTCCTGGTTGGATGGATAAATTGTTATCAACTGAATTACTAAATTATTTAATTTGTATTTTTTACAATTTATCAACCATCCACGGTAAGGAGTTTTTAATTTTTATTATTTGGTTTTTTTTTTATTCAGATTTTACAGTTGGGAGCTTATGATTAAGCAAGGACATCCTGACATGGCAAGAATCTTCTTATGGCCGACGAGACGAGGAAGCCTAATAGGAAGAGAACCTAATAGGCCTAACCCCGAACGAATATGGCGCTCTGGCTATACAAATCTATAACTAATATCGGTTTTGGCTTATGCATCAGAAGCAGCCCTGAGCAACAAGACAATGTTGCAGAGCAAACTAAAACTAAAACTTCAGAGATTGACGTCTTTTTTGAGGATTATACAGGAGAAATGAGCGCAACCCCCAACCAGCCGATCTGTAATGGTAATACTGAATCTTTCTACGTCACTACTACATATATTTATTAAAAATGAGGTTAGGAAGACTGTACACGCAACTATAGATAGAGAAGGTATATCGTAAGAGTGTTAATACACAATCACTGGGAGTTGACTTTGAAGAATGATCAGTAATTCTCAGCCTGTTGGTCTGGCGGATCAGAACCATCACCACCACCAGTGCTGGATGGTATGGTTTGCGATAAGAACTTCTTGGTTGTGTTTCCTACTAGGGAACGACGGAAAACAAAATTAAGTTCACGAGTGGTTCCTTAATATTTCATTTGGATGGATCAAAAACCAACCTTTTCGGTTCGGGATCCGGATTATATGGAGTCAATTCTAAGGTGAACTTGGGGCCCTTAGAATTGCTACAGCACAGTTTTGTGTCATGCTAAAATTCATGCTATAGAACTTTGGGTCCGATGGTTTAGGGACAATACGGGATATAAATATACCAACAGATCTGTATCCTATCTGTTAGTAAAGCGGCACTTACGATCAGCAACTCGCGAAAAATAGAGTCGAGAAGCTAGTACTCGACTGTCGACTGAGGTGATACTGAAGACTGTGTCAGAGGCACATACAAAATCACATTAATACATGGGCATAGTGGAATGGAGGGCAACGAGAGAACCGGCGATATCGCGGAGAAAGAGCTCCGATCGCCCTAAAACATTCAACTAATAGACCATTTTGTGGTACGGCTAACGGAGTGATTAATGCAAGATTAAGAGAACTTCTGCTACGGGACTCCCAGTGGCACGCACTGTAATGACACCCCTGTGTAGGGCCTGTGTAGTAGACACTCGAAATAGATCTTTATTCCTGCGTATTCAAAAAGGGTGGAGGCGGAACAAATTCACAGCCTATAACAAAACAATCAATAGACTACCGTTACTGTACATTCCCTAACCGGACACTATAACCACCTAAGAGCTCATCAAGTGTAACTCAAGTGGGTCTAATAAAAAAAAATCCCACAAAATTTTGGGATCGTGGGTTTCGAATTCTATATACTGAAGACATAACAATATGTTTGATATTGATTTCAGTTAATTTCGAATCTGAATTATGGAATCAGAGAGTTGCTTGATATTGAGGTACGAAAAAAGGGGGGCCCAAAAGGGTCTGGTTCGATCATACAGCAATCGAACGAGGGTCAGTCAGTCAGTAAGAATTTGACACTACCCTTAGGGTGTCTTATGTAGGGATTTCCTTTTCCCCTCCGGCGCACAAACATAGGATAAAAATGTAAAGGACGATACTTGTAGGATGTGCCACATGAAGGAGCTATAACTGCGGGGCACATTATATTAGGCGTAGGAATTAATAATGCGGATTTTTTTGCTTGAAAATGGCATTTATTTGTATAACAAAATGCAAACGTTTGCCAATGGTTGTTTGGTCGACATTCAACGCCATTGCAAGTTCATGTTGCGTTCTACAGGATTTTTCATCCAATAACGCTTGCAATTCTTCGTCTTCAAATTTTTTTTTGGCTGAACTGGCCGTTCTTTGTCTTCCAAGTCAAAATCACCATTTCGGAAGCGTACAAACCATCGTTCACAAGTTGCTTGAGCTGGAGCATGTCCACCATAAGCTTCAACCAACAAGCGATAACTTTCAGCAGCGGTTTTCTTCAAACTATTCTATTCGAAGCAAAAAAAAAGCTTTGTTGTTTACACTTCAATGAAATGACATATACTGAAATTTATAGCCTAATGACAGACAAAAAAAAAGAAAATGGCCGCGGTGTGTTGCGATACACTCAACGCTAGTTGCGCCATCTGTTATCTAAATCCGCATTTTTAATTCCTACACGTAATATATGAATGTAAAGTAACAGCAGTTATGGGATTCTTGGGATTATTTTGGCAAATTATTTCCAATACCTGAGGAAGTTATGTCAATATAATTCAATTGACCGCAATCAATCATTCAATTGGCCGCAGGTTTACTGAGCACGGTAAATGAATATATGAATATGGAATATGGAATAAGGATATATCACAATATGGCCACCTGAATCAAGTGTTTCGGGGACTTAGCACTCAAAAAAATTTACAATCTAATGTTTTAAAAAAATTTACAATCTAATGTCAAGACACTCTGTATGTTTACAGAGAGAATAAACCGCATACATACATACATGCATGCATGCATCCAGCATACATATACAAAATGAAATTGTATTCAAATATTATTGGTTTTATAACCGCACTTATTAATAAAATATATAATTAAAAATAAAAAAAAAAACAAAAAATTGTATACCAACGAATCAATAAAAAGATATAGAAGAAGAAAAAACAATAAAACGAGTATATTTGAATGGTAAAACAAATATTGCATTTCTTTTTCACATCACACCAAACACACACCGACACCAGTTCAAGTATCGTCGCCTCGGTTTTGTCAAGTGACAACACGCATCTGTGTATTGAGTGTATGAAACGAACATAAAATTGGGAAAAAAATAGAGTGACAAAAAAAAAACAAATCAACTCGTCTATCTATCTATATGTTTACACCATCTACGCTCTCGGTCAACAACTGAGCTAGTGTAGTTGGTGGTGGTCAATGGTGGTGATGAACGTGTGTGCGTGGTGTAAAGAAAATAACAGCTACACCTTCAACACTACACTGTGGATAAAACGAACAGAATTTTACAACACTCACTACTTATTATTGGTGCGAACGGTGTGATTGGTGTAATATGAAAAAAAAACAACAACATAAGAAAAAAATTGTGTATTGTGGGGAGAAAAAAAATAATATACATACGATTATTTCAAATACAAAAAAATCTACGATCTACAATCTAATGTATAGTAAACAGTCATTCATTCATTCATTCAGTTAGAGTCAGTCAGTTGGTTGCGGTTATGGGTAATAAACGTGGTCATATGGTGGTCGGTTAATAAATCAAAATTATATTTAGTTTTGTTTTGCGAAACGATTACGTGCTCTTAAGCGAAAAAATAAAAACGCTGCAAACACATTGTTCAGTTAACATCTTGTTTGGATTTGTTTTTATGAATTATATTTATTTTTTTTTTTAAATAGTTTTTGGTTTGTTATATATATATATATATATACATTTATTTAATTGATTGTTTTATGTGTGTACTTTTAATACATTCCATTTTCTATCTATCTTGTGAACAACAATAAATAAAGTGAAAGTGTTAATAAATTTAAATTGCTTTGCTAAAAATAAAAAAAAAAAAACATTTTATCACAAATTGATGACGTTCATTATATATTATTTGTATATTGTAATTCAAAATTAAAAAAATTAAATTCTCTGTACGGATAAAAAGAATAAATAGTTGATGAATTAGATAAAAAAAAAATAGATAAGTAAGTAAGTATACCTCTTAAAATATAGTAAAATATGTTAGATATATATAGACGTACTTAAGCTATTCCTATAATTAAATACAGAAAATTTATATTATCAAAGAATAAACCAAGAAAATATTCCGGTGGTTCAAATATATATTTGTCGTGTCATAAAAAATAATACGGCATAAAAAAAATGAAATGGTAACATTTGCACTTGCCCGGTACCAAACACACCGAATACTATTTTAAGGATGCACAACATTTGTAGAGTTTCCAATCCTCCTGCTCTGACCAACTTTTGTTCTGTACTTAGTTGCGGAGTCTTAATGCTTTGGGCCCAGGGGTCAAAGTTTCATTGATTGAAGGTCCCCCGACCAGAGAGGAAATATAGCGTATAAGTTATTCATGGCAAATCTAAACGTTTGTCCCGGACTTAGTCGGGCCGGAACAGGAGGAGAACAAAAAAAAGTTTCCAACTATCCAAAAATATCTTAAAAAGTTCCGCCTAGGGAATATTTTTGTTTTAATACCTGAAGTACAAATAACTTTGTGGATGGAACAACGGACAGTACAAATAATTTTTGTTCTAAAGGGTGATTTTTTAAAAGCTATAGGAAAGTTTTTCAAAAAAAAAAACACATAAAATTCAGAAAAATGCATGAAATCTTTATTTGAATCGATTTAGTACGGTCCATATAATTTAATGTTTGAAGATTATTTCATGCAAATGTTGACCTTATTAACTGCGCCTCAAAAGATCCATCCACTTAGTCCAATTTTGGCATACTCTTTCTAAAACATTTCGGCCGGTATCTCACGAATAAATGCTTCAATGTACTGTCTTCCAATGCGTCAATTGAAGCGGGCTTGTCTGTCTGTATAGACATAAGCTTTAACATAGCCCCACAAAAAATTGTCTAAACGGGTTAAATCACACGATCTAGGCGGCCAATTGACCGGTCCCGAACGTTAAATAAAATGTTCACTGAACTCGCCTCTCAATAAGTCCATTGTTGCGCGTGCTGTGTGGCATGTGGCACCGTCTTGTTGAAACCACATGTCACACAAGTCAAGTCAAGCATTTTGGGCAAAAAAAAGTTGGATATGATCTCACGGTAGCGCTCACCATTCACAGTTACGTTACGATTCGCATCATCTTTGAAGAAGTACAGTCCCATGACGGTCCACCAGCCCATAAACCGCACCAAACTGTGACACTTTTTCTGGATGCATTGGTAGCTTGGTAGCAATGCTTCTGGCTGATATTCACTCCAAAAATCGACAATTCTGCTTATTTACGTACCCATTTAGCCAAAAATGAGCTTCGCCGCTGAACACAATTTCGTCACGATGAACTTTCTTACGCATTTTGATAATAAAATTCAATAATTTGCAAGCGTTGTTCGTTTGTAAGACGATTCACGGTTAAATTATAGACCAAACTGAAGATGCATGGACAGTGAAACAAAACACGAAACGTGCGTCAGCTGTTTAAACTAGTGTTGCTAAAAAAGATAATAGCTAAAAAATCACCCTTTAGAACCATAGGCACCGTCTGACCTCCGTTGACAATCCCAGAGGGAGACTTCAAATTTTGTATGGGGGAAATTTGTTTTTTTTTTTATTTGTGTTTCGTTTCCCCTTCAGAAATTGAATTTATTGCGGAAGGTGTTTTGTTTGGCATTACTACACAAATTTTTGTTAAAGACTTAGTCGGTGCTACCCTTCGACCAGGGTGTTGGGGGGTCAAACATTTGGAAAATACCAAGATCTCGAAAATTTTAAAAGGATGAATTTATTTACGCATTCATTTGATCTACGACGGAAGAAAGGTGGGAGACGGGAAAAGGAGATGGGAGAGGGACTCATTACGCCAACGGTGACGAATCACGTGTTTAATTTTTATACTCAATTAAATAAAAATATATTAAAACCTTTGAAATAGTATATAAATCATACAATACATATGAATCGGTATCTAGGTGTGTGTGATGAGAGACTGTAGCATCACTTTTCTCTACATTTGGGAAGAATGGGCGATTCGCAAATGCCACGGGAGTGACATCACTTGCGATACCTCACAGTCATTAGTGATGCATTAGTGATAGGTCTGTGTTATCACCTGCTACAATGGGGAGGCGGAAGAGGGTGAGGGAGAGAGGGAGGAGGGAGGAGGGAGCATTCATAAATTTATTATTTATGATTTTTTTTTATAAACTTTTTTAGGATTTTTCCTTTAAGCCCGGAACAAAAATTTAAATTCACATGATCTTTAACAACTTCCCTACACTTAAATTTCCAGTCTGAAGGGTAAATTTGAAAATTTGTCCATGCAAACTTTGACTCCTTACTCTTACCCTTGCCACCAAAGGAGAGTTAAGAGTTCACGACTAAGTCCAGAACAAGAGTTGGTGTATCAGGATTGCAGCAACCCTGTACAAATGTATATAAGAGAAACATAGAATTCGAGCTTCTCTTCGTGTTATAATCTTAATGAAATGTAAATGAAATGTGTCTGTTTCTTCTTCTTCTTCTTCTTATTTGTCTACAACAAAATTATATCTCTATATTATTAAAACAAATGATTAAATTTTGTCTAAACAAAAATCTAGTGATAATTTTTTTTTTTTCAAACAATTAGAAAACATTTAATTAATATTTATTAATATTAATAATTTTAAAAACAGCAGCAGCTGACATATAAATAAAATTATTTATATATAGTTTCTTATAATTTATTATTATACAATCAAACAATCAAACAAACAAACACGCACACATTTTATTTTTTCTTTATTTTATTTTGTCTTTTATTTTGTTGATTTTCATTGTTGAATTCTGATAAGATAAATGATGAATAAGATGAATTTAAAATGGAATGGTGAGGGGGGAGAAAAACAAAAATAATTTGTTCGAAAACGATCATTGTTTTAATTAATTATATATATAAATAAAATTCGGAAGGGGGGGGGGCATAATAAATTTGAAACAAAGTAAAATTTTGATGAACAAATCTAAATAAATAATATAATATTTTTTCTATATGTTGTTAAAATATAACCGTTATGGACATTGAGAGAGTGCGTTTCGGACAGGGCTAAGTTTGGAAAAAAAACTGAGAATTGCCCTGAAAAGGAGTACGGTTAGTAACCGGGTAGTAAAATACTGGGTTAACCGCAAAAAGCTGGAAAAAAAGAGGAAATAAATATAAAATCAGGACAATTCAAGAGAACGGGGAAGGGTAAACAGAGGTTGTCTATTTGCCGAATCTCACTGTTGACTAATCACTACTTAAAATGTATGGAGGAAATCAATGTATAGACCATAGGAATACAGATGACATTTGGCGGTACGGGGGGGAATTCGTGGACACCATCGCCGATTTCGGCTCTTCGAGTGAGCAGTGGTGCAAATAACATGACCTATCTATTAACCCACCAAGTAAGACGGACTCGTTTCCTAGGAATACAAGAGGTCTGGAAATAATACAACCTCTATAAGGCTATTTGAATCGGGTCTTAAAATATCCTGTCATGTGTCAAATTTCTAGGCGCATGAGTATATAAGGGTATGCCGAGAGCTGACGAACGATGAGGAATCTACGTCGTCTAAGTTGATGTACTGCGCATCCACCCAATGATGAAAAGACCGATTGTGGCCGATATGCCTCAATTGTACGGTGGAATAGAGGCACCAAAAGTACAGTAATAAATGAGTTCGATCGAGTACAAAGACTAGCACCCAGTGTGGGTGCTACTGGGACTTTTCGCACCACGCCCCGACCATGTCCATGGAAACATAGCTGGGTTTATTGCCGCCTCTGGACTTATTCAGAAGGGCTCCATTTATGAGCACAGGGAGGTCCTGGATCTTGTTCAGAGGGATCACCACGGGAACTGAACATGGCAATGGATGGGATCCAGAGAGAGAGAGAGAGAAAGAGTGATGATGATACGGGAAATGTACCACAAAACTCTAATAGATAATGAAACCTGATCACTGAAGTGCGAATCAGAAACGATAAAAATCTTCACGGACGGATCTATGGTAAAACGGCAACGGTTTTCGAGATGGGTTTTTATTCGACAGAGCTTTGATTGGCCTGGTCTGTCAGTTAAACATCGCGATTTATTCTTCAATATTCCAGGCGGAGATGATGGTCCTAATTCATGGACCAGAATTTTAGAATTATTGTATTGGGCTGGGTCGTTCATCCCCTAAACACTTGACCCCCTGAGGTCTTTGTGTTACTGCCCTAATTTATTCCTTATTCATCCATTCATTGGCCCTGCCCAAAAACCTCGCCAACTTATTGTTGGGTATGGACATAACTTCCTCAGGCAATGGAAATGATTCTAAGTCTGCTCCTTGCTAAAGCTTCACATTCACAGAGAATGTGCTCCGCAGTTTCCTCTTCCGAGTGGCGGCACAGCCTACTACACGTATTGCAGCTAACGATTTTCATCCTGTATAGATGAGCTCTTAGATTATAGTGACCGGAGTTAAGTATCCGACGACTAATGTAGTGTTTGTCTTATTTAGGAGGAGAATTTGTTCTGTCAGTCCTTTTGGGTATGCCTGAATAAAGAGCTTAGAATGCGTGCAGCCATGGATGTCATTCCGGTGTTTCTGGGACTTCCGTAGCAGTAGTTCCTTCATCCTTGCTCTAATAGTTGATTTAGCTAAACCGCAAAATGGTCTAGGTTGAGTGCCCGAGTCAGCAGAGCTATTTCTAGCGATTGCATCTGCTCTCTCGTTACCCTCTATTCCACTATGTCCAGATATTCACATTAGTGTGACTTTATTTACCCTTGACACCTCTTTCAGTATCCCTAGACAGTCTATAGCACGAGCTTCGACCTTATCTCTAGGGATTTCACGGCCATAAGTGCCGTTTTGCTATCCCATAAGATATAGATCCGCTGGTTTTTATACCCCCTATCCTTGATCCATCTGATGCAAAGTTCTATAGCATGGATTTCCGCTTGGAATACTGGAGTGCTATATAGCAATCCAGAGTGGCCCCAAGTTCCATTCTTGGATTAGCCCCAGAAACAGCACATAGGTTGGTCTTAGATCCATACGTATAGAATTTTAGGGAATTTTGGAGAACAAATGTAGAGCGCGAAGATTTAAAATAGTCTCTGAATTTTGTTTAATTTGACCTGTGTCCTCCTTTGTTGAGCCTTTTTGCTCCACACTGATGAATTAGTCTTGTTCATAGGTCAAAATTGGTCTTATTATAACCTTGTATATCCAGAGATGCACTAGACCAATGAAATCAATGAAATCGAGTGAGCGGAAAGTCGGAAATCCTTTTTTGGCCCTTGACAACAGAAGAGAGGTGATATTGTGTATGAAAGGCGAGGTATTTTATTCGTCCTGGCACTGAAATGCCAGATCATACGCTCAACGAGTGTTCAATCACAAGAATGTGGTGGTCACCCATTAGTCTGGGTTAAGGGGTCCATTTGGGAATCGACGGGAACGAGCGTAAGGAGCGGACGCCCGCTTCTTTCCAAGGAATAATTCAGTCGGGTTACCTTCAAAGAGATGTTTTGAACATAACACATAGGGACACTATATCTGTGTATGTGTGTCTTAAAAAAAACTTTGTTCAAATTCCATATGAGAAAATCAAAATCAATAATATTTTTATGTTAATTAATGATCTGATGATGATGACGATGATGACGATGATGATGTATAATAATCAAATCAAACCAAACGAAATCAAAATAAATTATTATTATTATTAATAATGTGTTTAATTAAAATTTAAAATTATTATTATTATTATTTAATAAAAACCTTATCGCAATTTTATTTATTTATATATACATTAAAATAAAAATCAATCAATTGCACATCACAACGCACGCACGCACGCACACACACGAATTAAAATTTGTTTTAAAAATATGATAAATTATATTACATAAATAGAAATGATTAATTTGCATTTGTCAAAGTCTCTATTTGACTCAGTCAGTCAGAAATATAGAAAAAAACTGCCTCAAAAAAGATTGGACTTTGAACAACCGACTGACCGACCGGGGGAGAGGCTCGTCTTCAACTTAATTCTTTGTTTTACCAAAAATAATGTACATAATAATAATACTATGAGGAACTATCAACTAATTTGTTATTTGTATCTCCCTTTTTTTTCACAGTGACTCTTTTATCAGTAAAAATATTAAAACAAATCCAATAACAACAACAACAACCACCACGTTATCTTAGTAAAAGATAATTTTTTTATTTTTTTTATAAATTATTGTTGAATAATTCATTATTTTGCATATGCCTACTACTACTAATACTACTGCTGTATTAAATCAAACAAATATTAAATAAAATTCATTATTATTAAACCAAAGCTAGGCGAAATTAAAAAATACCAAAACAAATCACAATAATAATGAAAAAAAAGGACAAGGTGTTGCAAAATTTCATGGTAGCGACGAGGGTTTTCTGCCTTAATTTACTCCGGCAAAATACCCTGCCAAATACCGAAATCAAAATGAATCGTTATGTTTATTAAATAATCTAGACATATTACAAAACGGCTCATATTGCCCGTAGTTTGTTCTATTAAAGTCGTCGCGGCAAGAAGGAAGAGGCAAGAAGTTGGTCGACGGTAGAACATCGGATTGGAACGTTAAATTAACGTTAGACAAAAATAATCGGTGCATCAATCACATTTGTCAACGTCGTCGAATCCAAACATGACACATAAGCATTTTACTGCCCAAATCGCTTAATGCCGGCAGATTGATCAGTTGACGCCCATGCATGGGGGAGTTTTAGAATCTTTAGGCCACCCCCAACCTATTTCAAATAGCAGTTATCTATAATAAGATTTTTCTGCGTTGATTCGATTGAATCAAAATGAACAAAAATTGTATTCCGAAAAAAATTAAAGGTAATTTAATTACCTATAAATAGGGTATCTAATTTTTATTGTAGATTGAACGGTTTGGAAATGTTGAGTTAATAAGTAAACCCATGTTTTTCAATGAACCCCAATTTTTTTAAACACCCTATAACTCGGTAAGGGTTAACCCTTCCCTTCCATTCGATGGCAATGGGCTTTTTATAACGTACGGATGACCAAATGATAAGGCACCGAAATGTACTTGTTTCGATTCATTGATGTTAACCTATAAAAATTTTGTTGCATTGAGGAATTTTGGAGTCAAATTTGGGACCAAAGTTGGCGTTCAATCCAAACAATAAATCGAATACAAAATGGTCTTATTTTTTTTTAAGTACAATAAGAATCCGTATCGATAAATAGGGGGTTACATTTAAAAAAAAAAGTATATTGTACGACTGTACGTTATATCTTCTATTAGAGCTTGGCTCAAGGTCAAAACCTACGACGATCGGTATGCCCCCCTACCTACTGAGCAACCCTTCGTTTTCGAGTTATTCCACTGTCTCAAGTTAAATTACTCAAATGGTATAAAAGATGTCTTCTACTGTTTCGGAAATGTAACACTGTGCAACGATAAATTGAACTTGTGTGGTCATTTTACCAAGGATCAACTAAGGATTTCGTACATTTTGCTTAGGAACCATGGATGTATGCCCCATCTGATCCAGAACCTATTGTTAATACTAATTTTCAGGACCGGTCCTTTCATACATGCAAACCTTCCACTTGCTTGGGCCGCTTCTTTCAATAAGGCGCTTTTTTTTTAACTAGGAGCACGTCCCCCTACAATGTTTTTGAATAATTAATCCGTTTCTTTAAATTCTTCATTCAAACCATTGGTATAGATTTCAACAAAAATCTTTACCCGACGCGTCCAATTTGTTTTAAATGTTTTTTTTTTATAATTAATTAAACATTTAATTATAAAAAATGTTATCCAGAAGACTAGGCCTAAAAGAAATACCTCAGCACAAAAAAAAAAACGTATTATAAGCCTACCTCTTATGGGTGATATGGAAATGCCTACTATTATGTATGTTACGGGCATATATTTAGACTGTGTAGGGCGCGAAAAAGTAAAGGACTGGTTTTGCTAATTTTTGTTGAATTTAATCAATATTTTTTCCACAAAAAAACATTAATTTTTCGCTATACAACCAACAATCTGGTTTTAGCGTCCAACAAAAGCCTTCTGTTGCGGTTAGTTTCTTAATTTGTGGCTTTTACACGGTGTTGGTAATTAGCCGTACGACCAACCGCAAGCGGAAAATACAACTCTGTGTTAAAATTCAGATTCGAAAAAACAACCACCGAAAACACAAAACATATTTTATGCATTCAGTAGGATTCGAATTCACGACCCCAAAATTTCGTTAGAATTTTAGGTTGGCATTTTTTAATATTTACGCCACAGAGTCATATGTGATATACACTATATTAATATTAACTAATATTAAACCTCTTTTTGTTCAATACATAATTGTTCAAGAACGAACACCATTAAATGAATTCCTGGTCAAAATGTAGGGTACCTCAAGAAATACTTCGAAAATGCATGAAAAAATTCAGATGCCAACTTTGTACGCATTGAAACTCATGATAAACTTCCGCATGGTCGGAATTAAAGTTACCCGGTGCAGTCGGATCAATATTTTTGCCATGAACATTTGTAGTGGGTCCTATCCGAACGAACTTTTGTTCGGGCGGCCAATTTAGCGGCCTTTGGCCACGGGACCGAGGTCAAAGTTTACACGAGAAATTTTTTAATTTTCTATCGATAGTTTTCTATCGATAGTTTTCTATCGATAGTACTAATGTTAAGGATCGTTAAGGATCGTTAAGGATCGTGGCAATCTAAACTGTTTGTTCGGAATTTAGCCAGCCCCCCCCCCCATCCCCCTGGCCAGGAGGAGCAGAAACAAAATTTAGAAAATCCCAGAATCTCAAAAAGATCCGCCAAGAGAATTTTTTTTTATTTTAGTACCCGATTGTGGTTGGTGGCGGTGGAGGAAAATGAACAATACAAACATTTTTTGTTCTAGAATTAGGCTGCGCCTGACACCTAGTCTCGTTTGGCCACGGGCTAACTTCAAAGTTTGCATGAAGAAAACTTGCTTTGGAGAAACCCCTCCAGAATTGGAATTTATTGTAGAAGGTGTTTTAAAGGTCATTGCTACATAAACTATTGTTCAGGACATAATCGAAATACCCCCCCCCCCCTCTGTCCTTGGAGAAATAAACAGTTTCCACATCACCCATGGGGTATGCTTTTCAAGGCGTTCAATTTTTTTTCAATGATATCTCCCGTAATCATAGACCAACAAATACACGAGATTTGAAAAGCCTATTTTTTTATTAACTAAAACTACTGTTAGTGGTTTTAATCGATTATTACAAAAATAAATTCATAATTTTGAAAATGAAATTTTTTTAAATTTTGTTTCCCCTTCCCTGGCCCAAGGGGGGGGGGGGAGGGAACGACAAACAATAAATCGCCAACAAAAGTCTAGACGCCCATGATCCTTAACAACTTCCAGCATTAAATTTCTCCAAACAAACTTTGACGTCCTCCGTTTGCCACGGGGGCGAAGAGTTCGCCATTAAGTCCAGAACAAAAGATGGTCAGCAGAATTGCAAACCCTCTACAAATGTGCATGTGCTGAAATACAGATCTCCTTACGTTTGCTCGTACGGCGAATTACCGACACCGTGTAAAAACCACAAATTAAGAAACTAACAACAGACGGCTGTTTGTTGTTGAACGCTAAAATCAGATTGTTGTGGTTGTAAAGCGAAAAATTTTTTTTACTGGGCCGGGTAAGTGTAATTTTATCTCCGCATGGCCCCCATTGACTTCCGCCTTCCGAAGTCTTAACATAGTACCAGCAGAACTTTTTTAAACACAATTGACGGTCCAGAGACGATTACATTCATCCCTGTCTTATAGCATAGCATATCAGCAGTGACGCCGAATATTTTGTACGCGTCAAACAAAAGATCATATAACCGTATTGAAGTTCTCGGTTCTTTTGTGACCAGTTGAAATGCGCCCTGGCATTCAATTCAACGCGATTAAGGGGGTTTGTACAAGGCCATTAGTAAAACCACTGTGAAATCACAACGTCCTCACAACATCCGCCTTATTTAAAAATCATATCCCGTTAGGAACTCTACTATCAAATTACAAAAAAAAAAATACAATAAAGCAGATGAGTTAAACAGAACAAACACAAGAATGATTTTTTACGTTCTGTTGTATTAGGTGTCGGAATTAATAATGCGGATTTTTTGGTCTGAAAATGGCATTTATTTGTATAACAAAATGTTGTAACGTTTGCCAATGGTTGTTCGATGGTCGACATTCAACGCCATTGCAAGTTCATGTTGCGTTCTACACGAATTTTCATCCAATAACGTTTGTAATTCTTCGTCTTCAAATTTTTTTGGCTGACCTGGCCGTTCTTTGTCTTCCAAGTCAAAATCACCATTTCGGAAGCGTACAAACCATCATTCACAAGTTGCTTCAGCTGGAGGAGGATGTCCACCATAAGCTTCAACCAACAAACGATAACTTTCAGCAGCGGTTTTTGTTCAAATTAAAGAAAGTTATTAAACTTCCCCCCAAAACAACTTTTTCAGGCATGTGTTTCGACATATTCGAAGCAATAAAAAACTTTGTTGTTTAAACTTCAACGAAATGACACATACTGCAATTTATAGCCTAATGACAGACAAAAAAAAAGAAAATGGCCGCGGTGTAGCATATCAGCAGTAACGCCGGTATTACCGTGACGTCGAATATTTTGTACGCGTCGAACAAAAGATCATATAATCGTATCAAAGTTACCGGTTCGCTAGTCACCGGATGAAATGCGCCCTACACTTTTTATTCAATTCAAATGTGAATTAAGGTAGGATTGTACAATGGCATTGCCAAAAAAAAACCACAAACGTCCACACAAACTCAGCCTTATTTAAAAATCATATCCCGTTAGGAACTCTACTATCAAATTACAAAAAAAAAAAATACAATAAAGCAGATGAGTTAAACAGAACAAAAACAAGAATGATTTTTTATGTTGTGTTTTATTTAGATATGTAACATTAAGAATTTATTATATAATTAAAAAACAACTATAAAGTTTTCATAAGGCAAAAAAAAAAAACATAAATTTAGAATTTGAGATAAACCCAAAAAAAAAAAAAAAATTATCAATTCAATTTTAGAAGAATGAGTAGGTAGTTTAAGTTTTTCACCAAAATCATATTTAATGAACCTGTTTTTTTTTTGTCTGTTTAACACACAATCATTTAATTATTTTATGATGTCATTCATAATATCGCGCCCGGCTATCTCTATCTATCTATCTATCTATCTATCTAACTATCCTATCTAAATATTAGGTTGTCTAAAAAGAATTGATAATTTTTTTTTACAAAATTCAAACGATTTTTTTTATATATTTCAAATGAACTTTATTAAACCAAATATGCGCCGTTTTGATCGATGACCCTTTGCCATTTTTCGGGTAAAGACATTATCCAATCACTTCCGTAGAACTTCTGTGTTTTCTGGGCAAAAAACTGATCCAAGTGCATTTTGCAGTCCTCTGCGGAATTTAATTTGGTTTACCATTAAGGGAGTTCTGCAGAGACCGGAACAAAATTGATAATCTGAAGGTGCAAGGTCCGCGGGCTATATGGTGGATGCATTAAAACTTCCCATCAAAGATGTGTGGTGGTCTGGCGTTGTCATGATGGAACACAACACGCTCTCGATTGATTAATTCTGGACGTTTTTTTTTTAATCTCGTGCTTCAATCTTGTTAATTGTTGACCGGAAAGAGATCGGAATCAATGGTTTGACCGGGTGCTAGTAATTCATAATGAACGATTCCTTTCCAATCCCACCAAACAGATAGCATTACCTTTCTTGGTGTTAATCCAGGTTTTTCTACTGTTTTAGAAGGTTCACCCTTCTTGGACCACGATCTTTTTCGTACATTATTATCGTATGCGATCCATTTTTCATCACCTGTAATCATTCGCTTTCAAAATGACTCGATTTCGTTCCTTTTAAACAGCGTTTCGCAAATGGAAATTCGGTTCATTAAATTGTTTTGTGTTAATTCATGTGGTACCCAAACATTGAGCTTTTTCTTGTATCCAGCCCTTTTTGTCAAATGGTTTAAAACTGTTTGGTGATGGATGTTTAGTTCTTTAGCGATATCATGACTGCTTACGTGTCGATTTTCTTCAATTTTTTTTTATATGATTTCATCGACTTTTTCAGTGATTGGTCGACCAGAACGAGGTGCATCTTTGACATCAAAATTACCGGAACGAAATCGAGCAAACCATCTGTTAAAGGCTGTTAATTTTGATAAAGTTCCTTCACCGTAAACTGCACAAATTTGTTCATGTGCCTGCGTTGCATTTTCACCAATTGTAAAATGTATCGAATTTTTTCACTAATTTCGCTCATCTTTAATGCACTACAACTTTTAAATGACTAAACAAATTTATTTTTTTTTATCTACGAAATGTCTCATTTTCGAACATATGTTAGTGTTACCTGATCAGATTAGTACTACTTGAAATATTCAATTATACTGACATCTATTTATAAAAATTATCAATACTTTTTCAACAACCTAATATTCTAAATGATGAGGTAGTTTAATATTTAATCCCTCTTGGTTTAAAAAAAACACAATTTTACTATTAATATTATGAATTATTATTAATGTTATTGAGTCGAGATATAATAAATCAGGTATTATATAATTATATTTTCTATTTATGAATATTTTTTTTTAATTTTTTTATTTTGTATCCGGTTAATTATAATTATATATATGATAATAATTCAAAAAAAAAGTAGTTAAAGTAGTTAAAATGAGATGCGATTGTGAATGACTGTTTGTGTGTGTGTGGATTTTTGTTTATGGATTTTGTTTATGAGATGACTAGGTAAATTTCAATGTCGAAAAGACAGGTTTTGTTGTTTTTAATATCATTATAAAGTGTAATTTTAAAGGTTCTTTAATTTATGTTTTAAGGTTCTTTTCAATTCAAATGTTCTATTGACAAAAAAAATTGATGTTGTTGTATTGAATAAATAGTTTGTTAGAGATCAAATTAACATTCTCAATTATAACTATAAAAAAAAAAAACCTTACCTTATCTGGGACTATTTTTTTTTGTTTTTTTTTTTACATATTGATTAGAAAATCTATTAATATTAAATGTATAATATAAAAAAAGATAGTAATTAAAGTGATTTCGATTGTTTTCATCGTATCTTTTTATTTTTTTTTTTTTTTTGTAAATTTGTTGATATGCCAAGAGCGAAGACACTCAATTATATTATAATAAAAAAACATAAAACACAAAATTGATGACAAAACAAATAAAAAAAAAATAAATATAATTCGATGCTAATGATTTTGATGATGGACTTTTGGAGGTAGTTTTTTTTTTGATAGAGTGTTATTTATTTTGTTTTTTTCTATGTTAAAATAAATAAACAATTGGGATGCTTAGTATGACAACAAATAAACAAACAAACAAACACATCCACAGACATAGAAGGTAAATCATTTGGATTTGATTCTTATTGCATTGCATTTGTTTGTTTATGGTCTGAATTTTTGAACTATTTTCAAAAAAAAACTAATAAATCTTTCGCTTTACAACCAACAATTTTTTTGTTTTAGTGTCCAACAACAACCAACAGCCTTCTGCGTTGTTAGTTTCTTAATTTGTGGTTTTTACACGGTGTCAGTAATTAACCGTACGACCAATCGCAAAAGGAAATTGTACAACTCTGTGTTAAAATTCAGATTCGACCGAAATAAAACGGGAAAACACAAAATATATTTTTTATGTATTCAGTAGTAGTAGGATTAGAACCCACGACCCCAAAATTTCGTTAGAATTTTTTGGTTGGCATTTTTATCAATTACACCACAGAGTCACTTTCAAAAAAAACCAAACTACAAAATTAAAACTAATAAGTCACTTTACGTGGTAGTGGTGAGGTACTTAAGAAAAAACGCTGTCAGGAAAACACCTGTAACAAGAAATACATATTGGTGGCCAAGTGGTAAGGGGCCTAGTGATAAATTTATCATCATTCAACTCCTCATAAGATTTTAACATAAAATGATGTTCATTCAGTCATTCCCAAGAACACTATTGGATTTGTATGGGAGCTCATCAGTGGGATGGGATTGAGATTAGAAAAAATTTAATGATGCAATTTTGTAGAGAATAAAAATGAAGCATACCTTGTATAGAAGAAATTTTTGGGCTAACTATAACCATATTTGAGTAAATCCCAACGGTATTTATGGGAATGGATGGGATGGGATGCGAAAAAATTCCCCAATATTGCATCAAAACTCCAGATTCAAAATTTCTAGTCAATTGGTTAGAAACAGAACGAGATAATCCCTTGGATTTGTATAGCAGCCACTGGATGGGATGAGATCAGAAAAAATTTTCGGTAATGTAATTATTTGCATTTGGTACCAAACCCCTAAATCCAAAATTTCAAGCAAATATCTTCAAAACTCATTGAGATATATTAGGTGTAGGAATTAATAATGTGGATTTAAATAACAGATGGCGCAACTAGCGTTGAGTGTATCGCAACACACCGCGACCATTTTCTTTTTTTTTTGTCTGCCATTAGGCTATAAATTTCAGTATATGTCATTTCATTGAAGTGTAAACAACAAAGCATTTTTTTGCTTCGAATATGTCGAAACAGATGCCTGAAAAAGTTGTTTTGCGGGGAAGTTTTCTTTAAACCTTCGAACTTTCTTTAATTTGAAGAAAACCGCTGTTGAAAGTTATCGATTATTGGTAGAACCTTGCGGTGAACATGCTCCAGCTCAAGCAACTTGTGAACGATGGTTTGTATACGCTTCCGAAATGGTGATTTTGACTTGGAAGACAAAGAACGGCCAGGTCAGCCGGCCAAAAAAATTTGAAGACGAAGAATTGCAAGCGTTATTGGATGAAAATTCGTGTAGAACGCAACATGAACTTGCAATGGCGTTGAATGTCGACCATCGAACAACCATTGGCAAACGTTTACATTTTGTTATACAAATAAATTCCATTTTCAGACCAAAAAATCCGCATTATTAATTCCTATACCTAATACAAAAAACAAAAAAATTCGGAAAATTTGCAAGGGAGGGTGTAGACGGGAGGGGGTAGCACACCCCATCTTCGAACTTGTAAAATTTTTCGTCAAAAAAAACTTTTGCTGAAAATTTCAGTCAAATCGGTCCGGGGTAGTTTCCAAGAAAAAGTGGAGACAACCGAGCAAGGGAGCTTACTATTCGATTTGTATCGATAAAAACTTCCAATTCGTGGAGAAAAAGAAAAGTGATAAAAAGTGGGGGTTAAAAATTTTTTTTTTCGAAAACAATCATAATAAGTAGCATTTTCACACAACACAATTTCATTCTTATAAATACTGGGCATTTTCGTTTCGTTTATTCCTCTTGTGTCATGCACTAGTGCGGTCTAAAAAAAATGCGAGCGCTATATAACATTTACATGTGCTAGCTTTGTGTTCGAATTATGCTTTGTGCTTTGTGTTCGAATATTATAAAATAGTCTTGTGTTGAATTTTGTTTACAAATGACGCTTTATATGTGAAAATGTCATAGCGATAAACGATAAACGCGATAAACAAATTTAGGATAATTAATAATTAAACAACAACAATCTCGCACGGGGCGATGGTAGGGGCCTACAAAATAGTTAGGGCAATTTGTGTCAACACAAGTGCTAAGTGGAGGTATTTTCGAACATGTGTCATATAATCCAAGTAAAACCAAGTGCAATAAAAAAACGTATTTGTGTTACTTGTGCGTTTGTGTTCGCACAAGAGGAATAAACGAAGACGCCCATAATAACAATTTCTTTCTTATGAATACTAAAAATGGCGATTTTTTTTCATGTTACACCAACAACACACCGTTCAAACCCAAAATGAGTGTAGTGTTGAAAATCTGTTTTGTTGAATTTGATTTAAGATGCTCTGTGTACACACAGGCACTGGACAAAATACACCGAATTTTTACACTGTGTAAAGAAATCCTAATAGTTTGGTGCATTGCTAAAACAAACACAAAATACACCAAGTGAGAGCAAAATAATGTGTGTTTGGTTTTATTTACAGTTTTAATTTAGTAGATTCATCCATTTTATACATCGCAATTTATTTTTTTTACGTTTGGCTTTTTTTTTTGTTTAACAAAAATTTGTGTTTTACAAATTTCAATTGATTTTTTTTTAATTTATTCGTTTAAATTAATTAGGGTTTAAAAATACCGTAGTATTAAATCAAAATTCTTTAAATTACATAACACCCAAAAAGGTTCGTCGCTTAAGTCTTTACACCGTCTATTTTGGCAGTGTAAAATAAATGCACAAAATCTCTACACAGGATATTGGTGTATGTAAATCAAACATATGTATTATGTATACCCGGTGTAAGTGTGTATAAATCAAACACATTTTCTCACTACTCGATGCGAGAGTATATACAGAGTACGTAAATCAAATTCAGCATTTGTTTCAGCACCGTGTAGTGTTGAAAGTGTAACTGTTATTTTTCATTACACCATTTACACACTACACCGAGAGTGTAGATGTTGTAAACATATATAAATACATACATACATACATACATACATACGAGGACCAAAGTCTTGAATTCGTGCAAACATTTCGAAATTTCGAAAAGAGAACCTGATTTGTGACGCAACTTGCGATGGGCGATTTTCAAAAGTTGATACTGAAAACAAAGGTATATTTCATTTAAAATAACACCGGAATTATTTAGGGGGGGGGGGGTCAGAGATTGGGAAAATATGGTTTTTGAGACATTTTTGTTAGAGGTGGAATCGGTCATTATAAAGAGTTAACTGAATTTTCCAATCGGCAAATTAAAGCTAAAAGTAAAACATGTAACCACCATCCCTCTTGTTTATTAACCCATATATGGCTTCATACACCGTGAGTCGTTTCGTATCAAATATGTGATTTGTTTATAATTAAAAGTTTCCGTTAAAAGTGTCAGTTTCCCCATTGACGGTAGTTCCAATGTCCACTAAAGATCAGGGTCCACTAAACTATACTTCATAGCTTTTTTTGTTTTTTCTAAGTAACTTTTGTGCACCATAAAATGCACCCTTAAAGTTTACCATACAGAGTTAATCACTTGTGGCTTATAAATTTTAAGTTATTACGTGATTCGATATGATTGATCACGAAATACTGTGCAATAAATTAAAAAATTTGTTTGGATTCTCTCATTGTGCTGTTAAACTTATCAAAAGCTATCTCTCGGATCGTTCTCAGATTGTGGTTATAGACAATGTTTCCTCTCGACCTATCTCAATAACTTCTGGTGTGCCACAGGGATCTATTCTTGGACCATTCATGTTTAGTTTGTTTATAAATGATTTAAATACTACAGTAACATCCTCTAAAATGCATATGTTTGCTGATGATGTACAATTGTACCGTCATTGTTCGTTATCCGATGTTTCTCTCACCATTGCTTCTATGAATTCGGAACTCAAAACAATTTCTGATTGGGTCTACCGCAATCGGCTAAAATTGAACGAATTGAAATCTCAAAGTATTGTAATATATAAACGAAGTATTGACACGAGTTCCTTCCCGGGGCTTTTTCTAAATTCAATACCCATCCCATTTTTGCCTACTGTCAAAAATCTTGGTGTGGTATTTAATAAAACATTAACATGGGGTAATCATATAAACAAGATTTCAACAATCGTATATGGATGGCTTCGTAGACTTTGGAAGTGTGCTGCCGTTGCCTCTCGTGACACTCGTTTATTCCTTGTCAAAACATTAATTATTCCCCATTTTCTTTACTGTGACGTTGTTATTGTTCCTTTTGATTCGGTCTGCCGTATTAAACTGGAAGTATTGTTTAATTCATGTGTCAGATACATTAACAACTTGCGTCGTTATGATCATGTTTCGGGTTATGGTAATTGTATTTTTGGATGTCCCTTATTTAAATATTATGATTATAGGTGTGTGCTTTTCATGTATAAATTGATCAAAACATCGCAACCTACATATCTGTTTGAATTAATTCAATGCGGAAGCTCCGAAAGAACGCATAACCTCATTGTTCCTAGGCATTTCTCCCGTCATTCATCCCTATCCATTTTTGTGTACACTGTAAGTTTGTGGAATGCTTTGCCAATTACGGCTAAGCTGTCTAATAATGTTAGAAATTTTAGGGCAATGTGTGGGTATTTCTGAAATTGTTTTTACATAAGATTGTTTTATCACATACAAATCTTCTTTTTCACAATTTAGATTTTCTATACAATTCGATCCTTTAATTTTAATTTTATCTTTACTTTTCTTTTCTTTCTTTTTTTTTTTTTCCCCCTTACTGATCCTCAAGAATAGTTAGTATATATCCCAAATAACTTATTTGTATATAATTTGTTATGAGCTTTTAGCTCAAATATACGATAATGAATGAATAAATAAATAAATAAATAAATTTGTAAAAAACGACCAAAAAACACCCCGAATTGAACAATTCCCAGTCAATGTGTTGGAAAAAGGCTTTCATCATTTCATCCACCATCTCCACGGTGTAGTGTTGAAAGTGTAACTGTTGTTATTTGCATCATACCATGCATACTAGTTCATCACCGACAACACTGGCTCGGGGTGGTTGGCCGGGTGTCGAGAGACGTTCTTAGATACCGAATTTGCAAAAAAAACAAAAAATGAATGTCGGACTGCCCGGATGGATGTATGTCTATGTATGGATGTCCGAGAACTATTCCGAAATCCACCAGTTCGGTTTAAAAAAAAAAATCTTTTACCGGTGTCGATAGCAGTGTCGATACATTCAATGCCGAGAGTTAATTTTTGGGGTTTTTCGCCGACAAGTATTTCGGTGTCGGCAAAGCTGACAAAATGTCGGCAAGGTTTTGCTTTGATTTTTGATTGAAATCCCTTTTTTCAGGCATTTTTCAGGCATTTTTTCTGGGTGCAATTATAAAGAACTTCAGAAAAAGTTATGTAGAATGGAGAAATGACGTCGAATAATGAGGGGTCTTCTTATGATTCGGTGGGTCAAACAGTTACGGGACAAAATCGACAAAATGACCCAGGAAAATATGCTGAAAACATCTCTTTTGGACATCTCATGCATTTCTTGTCACAATTCTAAGGAATAATGTTAAGTGAAGTTATCTATAATACTGAGACGCGTCGAATTAGACGTCTTATTAGGGTTCGGTTGGTCGCAAATTTTGACGGTTACGAGTTCGCAAATTTTGATAGAGAACCAATTTCTTGTGATTCTTTTACATTTTTTTTTTTTTACATTAAAGAATATACTAATTTATTTATTATAAACTGAACTGAGACATCCAACGGAATCCAACGTTTTCACCACCAAAGTTTGAATGATTTGCTCGAGATGAAAACATTTGGGTGAAGACACGAAAATCAATTTTAGGGTGGGTGGGGAAATTAAGTAGGGGTTTGAACATTTACAAATTTCTACTTATTTGTGGAAAATAGAAGGGGCTAACCTTCCCCGAACCCCATCAGAAAGTTTTTCTTAAAATTAACTAGTACAACTAAGGGCAACTAAGGGGAAAGACAAATATGAGTAAGGCGAATACTATTTGCTGGGAAATAAATCGCTTCTACAAGTATGGAATTTGTAAATTTCCCAAAAAAAAAAAAAAACCCCTGTCCGGAACAAAAGTTTCGGCTGAAGTACAGTTTAGCGGACCTTGAGCTAGGACATTGGGCATACCCGCAATCGAAAGCCTATGTTGCACAGATAAAATAACCGTTATAATTTTTTGGCGGTCACCCCCCCTTCCGGAGATAGGGGGGGTCAAAGTTTGGTTATTTTATTTAAATCGGAAGTAAATAGGGGTCAGGGGGTGGGAAAATGTGGTTTTTTACATTTTTGGAGGTGGAACCGGTCTGTAAAGGGTTAAATCAATTTTCCCAGCGGCAAATTAATGCTAAATGACAGATGCAACCAACACTCTTGTTCATTAACCCATATATGGCAAACAGCGTGACTCGTTTCGTATCAAACATGTTATTTGTTTATAATTAAAAAGCAGTCCCCCCATCACCCAGGAGTTCTTTGTATTAATGGGGTTTTTTTTTATATGTTATCTCACATAGACCTATTACATGAGGTTTCAATAACGTGCTGGTTGTTCTATATTCATTTTAAATATGAATTAATGTCAGCGTTTGAAAACTATGCACTACTAGAAATTTTCCTTTTAAAAAAGTACGAATTAAAATGTTGCACCATAAAAAATCAACCACCATTACCATTAGTAAACCAATAGCAGCTGGCAGGTTGTATAAGCCGTTACACCAGAAGATGATACACCAGAATAAATAATAAAAGGTTTTTCAATACCCATGCAATAGAACTATGTGAGATAACATTTAAAAAAAAAATCACAAAACGCACAGCACTTGGGTGATGTGGAAAGTGCTTGCAATATAGCAAAACACACGTTTGATGCGAAACGACTCACGTATATGACACATATGGTTTAATAAACAAGTGGGCTGGTTAAATGTTACTTTTAGCTTTAATTTGCCGTTTGGAAAATTCAGTTAACCTTTTGCAGACCGGTTCCACCTACAAAAATGTAAAAAACCACATTTTCCCACCCCCTGATCCCTATATACCTCCGATTTATTCCCGTTGGTTATTTTAAATGAAAGACAATGAAAATACCTTTATTTTGGGTATCTACTTTTGAAAATCGTCCGTCAGGTTGCGTCACAAATCAGGATTTTCTACAAAAAAAAACCAAACTTTGACCCACCCTATCTCCGGAAGGGGGGGGGGGGGGTGTGACCGCCGAAAAATTATAACGGTTATTTTGTCTGTGCAACATAGGCTTTCGATTGCAGGTATCCCCAATGTCCTAGCTCAAGGTCCGCTAAACTGTATATTCGCCAAAGTTTCATTAGGGATCACCTTTTTACCCCCTTTCGGTATAAACTTCCGGTCCAAAGGGGAAATAAAAACAATTTCCCATACAAACTTTGCCCCCCCCCCCCCCCCCACCTCCTGGGCGAACGGTGCATCTCCCCGCTCAACCCCGCTAGAATAAAAGTTTGTGTCGGGGTCTATTTTCCTTATTTTTTGTTCGTGTTATACACACTCGCACTCATTACTCATTACACACGCTTCTAGTGTTCTAGTGGCCTAGAGAAAACCGACGATACTTGTGAAAGGTGTTGTTGTGATTGGTGAAAAAGAAATACCATATTATAAGAAAACTAACTAAAAAAAAACATATATAAATTATAGGCGATAGAAATCGAGTAAGAGCTCTTGTTAAACTTTCGATTAGTTATTCACGTTTTAGTAAGGTTTTTTTTGTTTTTATATAAAATGTTATATAGTAAATTAAATATAATTAAATTAATCTTACTTAACTTAATTAAGACACAATAATGATAAAAAATAATTGTAATTTTAAATTGAAATAATTGGATAGAAAAAAAAAGAAAAAAAATTTTTTTTTACTTACCCGGTTCTGGTATTACAATTTTATAGGTTAAATTACGTTGTTCCATTAATCGACCACCAGCACCATTATTATTATTATTATTATTATCTGAACTGCTAACTACAGCCGAATCTGGTGATAATGTACCATCACCTCCAGCAGAACCAAATATTGTATTTAATTCATCTTCATATTCACTCTGAAATTTTTGTGGACAAAAAACAAAAAAAAAACAAAAATTCACACAAAAATTTTAACACAATAGAAAAAAAAAAAAAAAGCATTCTTTTTTCTTTTTTTTTTTTGCCAATTCACAATACCTTAACAAATCGTAATTTTGATGATAAAATTGATTCATCTGCATCCAGAAAATTTGGATTTTGTTTTTCCATTATTATTTTTTTTATTAATTACAACACTTTAATTATTTAATTAAAAGTAAAAAATAATAAAAGACGCGATTAAAATAATTTAATTTTTTTTTTCCTTTTTTATTTTGTGTGATCACAAACACATAACACAACCCGACGCGACGACTGGCGATAACAATTGAAAATAAAATATAAAAAAAAAAAAAATATTATTTATTTTCATCACAATCGGCTAACTTCGGTTTAATTTTACATATATTATTTAAAAAAAAGTAATAGATTATTTTTAGTATTTACCATGGAAAAATTTATTTATTTTTTTTTTTTAGGTAAATTCTCTTTTTTGCTGTTTTAAAGCAATCGATCAAATACGTAGAGTATTTGCGCGCCGAAAGTTGCAAAAAAAAACAAAAAAACAAAAAAAAAACAATATCATAAAATTCGGATTGTATCAAATAAGGAAAGACCTACACATAAAAATAATAATAGATAAGATAAGAAAAAACAAAAATGGAATTAAGTGAAACAAATCATCCTATGGATGCATTTTGTGGATCAGAATTTTGGGTAATTATTTTAATTAATTTAATTTTTTTATTTGGTAAACGCATTAACAACAACAATTAAACATTTAAATACAAAAATAAAGTGATTTTTTTAATTGTTTTTTAAAAAATTTTTTTTGTGAAAAATTTTTCTTAAATAATTTTTTCCTTTTCCTAAATTTTTTAATGTAATTTTTGTGTAATTATAATTAATTTATTTTGTTTACCTTTTTAATTAGTTATTTTTTGTCCGTTTTAATTAATTAAAATCTATAAAAATTGTGGTTGTTTAAGTTTTAAAATATAAAAAAAAAAAAAACAAATGAAAATTTTCTAACCTCAAAAAAAAAAAAAAAAAAATTAATTTTTTTTAATTTTATTTTTTTAATTATAATTTAAAAATAGAATTTAAATAAAACATGGTATACAGATTCACCGGATTTTTCAATATGTTTTCAACGTACCGTTTTAATATGGATACCATGTTCATTTTTATGGATATTTGCATTTTTAGATATATTTTATATAAAAAATAGTATGAACCGTAATGTTCCTTGGAATTTTCTCAATATATCAAAATTGATTTTAACCGATGGATTAATTCTATTGACATGCATTGATTTGGGTTATGCAATTAGTTTAAAATCAGATACAACATTAATTTATCCAGTTGATTTGTATACACCGGTTATTAAAATTGCCTCATTTGTAAGTATTTTTTTTTTGTTTTTGAATCTCTCCCCTCCCAACTAAAACCTAACCTAACCGATAATATATTTAATTAATTTATGTTTTTTTTTTATCATTATTATCACAGTGTTTAACAGCTGTTTTATTATATTTTAATAAAAGAAATGGTTTACGAACATCTGGATTATTATTTTTATTTTGGTTTTTCCTTTTGATATTGAGCATACCACAATGTCGTTTTGAAGCCAGACAATTTGATTATCGGCAATTGCATAACATTGAAGATTCATGGGCTTCGTATAAATTTATTAGTTTTTTTATATTTTTTTCATTAACTGCCATTGTATTGGTATTAAATTGTTTTTCGGATAAACCGGCAATGGAAACAAAATATCCAATATCGGAGGTAAGTTTCAAAAATAATTTATTTTTTGATTTTCAATTTATCGAGAGATCAATATTTTAAAATTAAAACCCATTTTCTATGAAATTTCAAATTAGAATCCAAGTCCCGAAATGGGTGCCAGCTTTTTATCACGTATATTTTTCAGTTGGTTTGATCGTTTAGCATGGCGTGGCTATCGTAATCCATTAGAACATAAACATTTATGGGATATGAATCCAGAGGATACATCAAAAGAGGTTATGCCATTGTTTGCAAAACATTGGAATAAATCAGTGGCAAAAGCAGAACAACAACCGTAAGTTTTTTTTTTTTTTTTGGGAATCAGGAATTTTATTATTTTTCAAAATCTAATTTTTTAAATATTCTCAAAATAGAAAAACAACATACAGTGGTAAGGCTTCGTATACAAAGGCATCGGCAAGTGTAAATATAACACGACCGGGGGGTAAAAAATTAAAACAAGCATCAATATTACCGGCTATTTGTAAAGCATTTGGTCCAACATTTCTATTTGGTTCATCGTTAAAATTGGCCCAAGATTTATTAACATTTGCATCACCACAAATATTACGTTTAATAATACAATTTGTTGGTTCAACGGACGATGAAGAACCGCAACCGGAATGGCGTGGTTATTTTTATGCGGCCCTATTATTCATTGTGGCCAGCGTTCAAACATTACTGTTGGCACAATACTTTCAACGTATGTTTATCGTTGGATTACGAATCAGAACGGCATTGATTAGTGCAATTTATCGGAAATCATTGGTGATGTCGAATGCTGCCCGTAAAGAATCGACTGTCGGTGAAGTTGTTAATTTAATGGCCGTTGATGCCCAACGTTTTATGGATTTAACAACATACATAAATATGTTATGGTCAGCTCCATTACAAATTGCATTGGCATTGTATTTTCTATGGGAAATTTTAGGACCATCGGTGTTGGCAGGTATTATACATTTTTTTATATCTATATATTTACAATACAATTTGTGTACATTTGAGTTAGGCTCTTCCAGGTAAATTTCCCAGAGGGGAAAAAATCCAAATCTCACGGGCGAGAAGAAATTTTACATATAGGAATCGCCAAATTTTTTATCCCCCCCGTCAGCTCGTATAACGAAATCCACCTTTAATGGAGAACGGTGGAGCGATGACACATTGTCAATTTGCCACAATCTGAAAATGATCAGACCTAATGAGTTTTTGTCAGAACACAAGGGGAGCAAAAAACCGAAAACATATTTCTATAGGATGTTCGTGACCAATCAAGTCAAATGCAAATGATATAGGAGAAGTCAAGGAGAACTAAAATTGAAATGAATTGCATTGTTGAACTGAAATTACCAAAATAATATATCACCCAGTCTTGGTATATTACGCCACAAAATAGCTTGGCAGTCCAATCCAGTAGCCACATGTTTAGAGCATCAGTAACAAAATTTGATTCTGCCTTTGATATTGATATGATATTGACAGTCACAGTGTTACGAAATGGGCTACGAGAGACCGTTATTTGGTCTTTGACTGTACTGCACGCGATTGGCCATGTTATGATTCACCATCGCGCGCGTACGATTTCTTCCCCCACCCCATAAAACCAGAGATTAACCCTAGGATTCTGCCATTTTGAGAAATGCTCAAATTATAATTTAACTAATAATTTTCTATTTATATATTACACATAGGATTGGCTGTTATGATTATTTTAATACCAGTTAATGGATTTATTGCAAATAAAATAAAAATATTACAAATACGTCAAATGAAAAATAAAGATGAAAGAGTTAAATTAATGAATGAAGTTTTAAGTGGAATTAAGGTAAGTTTTGTTTGTTTTTTTTTGAAACTATTTATTATATTATTTATTACCTTAAACCTCAAAGCCCAAATTAATTCTGATTTTTTTTTTCACCCAAATAACTTTTTTTTTCTTCTTTTTTTTTGAAGCTATGTCTTATTACGATCTATCCTAAAGCTAACGATGCCAGAGCATCATTATTGATATTTAGTAACATTTTTTTGAGTTTGATATTGACATGTGTAAACATGCTTCCAATGAAACAATGATCTCTATATTATCCTTAATATTAATTTAAGTTTATATTACATAGTTATTTGTTTTAATTAAATTATATCCTAATTCATTCTAGCTATATTTAAAATTACAGTGTGAAGCTTTTTGCGAGATCCACTGGGTTATTACGCTTCAGGCGTCTTGTGAATCCATACTTCATCAGTTAGTTGATTAGTGTGTTGTTTTAGCCTTACTTGATATTTTTTGCTCGATATTGTTATTACCTCTTTTATAGAACGGATGTTCATGTCTCTTCGGATTGAAGCATTTCTTACATACCATGGTGCATTTGTGATTGCCCTTAGCACCTTGGCCTGAAACCTTTCTATTATTTCTATGTTCGAGTTGCTGGTAGTTCCCCAGAACTCAATACCATATGTCCATATAGGCATTAATATAGCCCTGTATAGTATCAATTTACTTTCTATTGAGGGTTGTGAAGAGCATCCCATCAGCCAATACATTTTACTGAGTTTTGTTCTTAATTGTTTGGCTTTGTTGAATAAATGTTTCTGCCATGTGAGTCTACGATCAAGGTGAAGGCCTAAATATTTCGCTGATTCTTCCTGTGGAAGGGTCTTTTTATTTAAGGTAACTGGTGGACATGTTTCACTTTTTGTTGTAAATGTGACATGCACCGATTTTGATTCATTAGCCCTTATTCGCCATTTTTTGAGCCAAGTAGATGTTTCATTTAAAGCCATTTGTAATCGTCGAGACGCCCAAAATCGGATCACTACTTGATGCCAGAATTGCCGTATCGTCTGCAAATGTTGCTACCATTGTGCCAGCAATCCTTGGTAGATTGGAAGCCGTGTACAGTAAATATAATGTAGGACCAAGCACGCTACCCCTTGTGGTACCCCTGATTCTATTTTCATTGACTTCGTACATTTATCTTCAATTTTTACCACAAAACTTCTATCCTGAAGGTAAGTTCTTAAAATCTGGTAGAAATTATGTGGCAATACATGTTTCAATTTATATAACAGACCGTCGTGCCAAACCTTATCAAATGCTCTAGTTATGTCCAGGAATGCCGCAGAACAGTACCTTTTTTCTTCAAGGTCGCTGCTTATTTTTATTAAATATACGATGAATCTGTTCTGTAGTTGCATGACCTTGGCGGAATCCGAACTGGTGGTTTGGAATCAGTTCCCTTTCTGACAAAATTGGCCTTGGTAATCTTTTCATCTCGTAGTTTCTCGAATAATTTCGACATTACTGGTAGTAAACTTATTGGCCGATATAATTCTACCATATTTAAATCTTTCCCAGGTTTTGGGATTAAAATTATCTGTGCATGCTTCCATTGCTTGGGGAAGTCGCCCGTTCTTAATATGGCATTAAATAAGTATGTTATAAACAATATACCCTTCCTTGGCAATTCCTTTAAGCGTTTGCCAGTGATTTGCCAGTCATAACCTGGAGCCTTCTTTACGCTCAATTCCTTGTTGATAGTTCTGCATATTTCACCAATGCTGACATTTTTTTTGTGGTTTTTCCAGCTGTAATGGCGATTCCAGATATTGCGATATTTCATGATTTTCATTATCAGAAATTTCTGATGGGTATGGTAAAAACGTTGTTTGTAGATATTTTGCAGATGTTGAAGCTTTTTCTTCATTAGTTCTTGCCCATTCACCATTATTCATTTTGACCGATGGAATGTGACGTTGCGGCCGCTTAATTTTATTTGTTGCCTTCCACAAGGAATAATCAGTTGCTTCTGTTGGTGTTAATTTTGTGAGATATTCCTGAATCGCCTCGTTTTTAACGCTATTTAGTAGCAATTTAATTTCTTTAACTGCACCGGTTGAGTATTGTCTTATCTGAAGGATCTCTTGTTCTTTGCCATTTTTTTTGTCAGCTTTCTTTTCTGTTCAATGTGGTTACCTTATTAAATGTTTCAATTGCTTTCATTAGCTATGTCTTTTTCGTTTTTCAATGGTATATTTAGTGTTACATAATTGTCAAATATTTCCCTGAATTTATTCCAGTTGGTGCGCCTAGAATGAAGTCCATGTTCCCTTTCCTTGTTGATTACACCAGTTGATGCATTTATTATTATTGGCGTGTGATCTGATCTGATAGGTCCAGACATGATTCTGCAATTATGTGACTATTATTTATACCCTTGGTGACGCAAAAGTTTATTAGATCCGGTATTTTTCTGCGATCCGTTGGCCAGTAAGTTGGCCTACCTGTTGATATGTAACCAAGTTTCTTTTCTTGCATTGTCTGTAGTAACTGTCGTCCCTTGTACGTGATGGTTCTAGACCCCCAATGCGTATGTTTTTGGCATTGTAATCGCCACCTGCAATAAATCTTTTACCCAAAGTATTGTAATACTCTGAATATTGCTCTTTTGGTGGGCTATATTGTGTTTTGGTGGGCTGTATAGAGTTGATATTGTTATTGGACCAGTTCAGTCTTCTATCACGACGCTTGTAGCCTGGATGTGTTCGGTATAATATTTTTGGATTTCATGGTGTTTTATGTTATTTTTAATGATGATTGCCGTACCACCATGTGCTGTTCCATCTGGGTGTTTTGTGTCCATATATATTATAATTCCTGATGTTGAAATAACTTTTATTTGTAAAATGTGTTTCAGATCCATTCGTATTCCAGAGTGCCAATTTTAACAACTTGGCCATCTTTAATTTTTATTTCCGACTAATGTAGTTAGTGAACTTAGCATTTCACCTATTTGTTGAAGAATTTTGTTGTGGTTTTCTGCCTGACGGATCATCATTTGTTCCATCCTGGCGAGCATGTCATAATTTGGAGCTTGTTGTTGGTACTGCTCCTGTTGCAACATATGCTGTCTTCCGTTATGCTGAGATCTTTGTTGTTTATAATTTTGTTGGGTTTTTCCTCCAGCCCTCCAGAGGCATATGATATACCCGGTTGGGTTGCATAATTTATCCCTTCATTTATTTCAATTGATTGGGAGTTAATCTTTTGTTGTCTTTCACGTTGTTTCGGAAATGCTTTACTATGCAATTTAAGGTAGTGTTAACACCCCTTATATAATTAGCTGGGTGTTTTCCATAGCATAACACACATTTAACATTATTATCTCTGGATTTTCTTTCACAATTTGTTGTTAGATGGTTACCTGCACATTTAACACATCTTGGTTCTTTTTTGCAGAATTTGTACGTATGTCCGTATGCTTGACATCTCATACATTGCGGAATGGTATGTTTTACGTATGGTGGTTCAAATTTAATAATCATATATAATAATCTTATAATACCATATATATCTTTATTATTTTCCTTCGTTTTTAGGTTAACAAAGAATAATGGTAAGGGTTGTTTATCACTATTCCTTCTGATGTTACTGATTGTCTCTACTGTATGATCCAAATCCTGTAATTCTTTCTTTATTAATTCCGTGTCCGTTGATGGGTGTAATCCCCTTAATACAACACGAAAATGTCTTTGACTCTTGATTTTATATGTATGGTATTCCATATTTGTTTCATCTAATTTTTTTTGTTATACTTCTATAGTCGTTTATACTTCCTGCCTGAAGTTTTATCTCGTTGTTACTAAGTGTCTTGACACCAAATTCATCTTTACAATTTTCCCTTAAAAATGAGATTAAGGGGTTTATTTTAACTACCCGCCGTCAAATTAATATGAGGTGGTTTTTTTACATTTTCAACTTCTGTAACATTATTGTTTTCGTATTTCGAGGCCAGATCTTTTTCGATGTCTCCCAATTTTTCACCATCTAATATTCTTTTATTAATTTCGATCTCTTCATCTACCCTTTTTTCGGTTTGATCATTAAATACATCAAATTTATTAGCCGTTTCTATTGGTGTTGATGGTGGGTTTAGCCAGCTTATTTTAATCATTTTTGATGTTGGCTTGTTTTGGCCTGGACTTTGTCTTTGTCCTTCCTCAACCCAAATAACTAAAAATAAAATATAAATCGCCTTTGAGATTTCGTCCTATAACCGCTACCCCAAACCTATCATTATATCTTTAATCATCATACTTTCATCCATTATAGTCCTTCACCATTCTTCTATGCATTCCTCTATACACCACCATATCTAATATTACCCTCTTTTTCATTCACCACACATACACTTTTTCATTTCCATCCTCTCTGTCTGTCAACATCTCTTGTCACTTGGTCCCTCGCAATTAACCTCATCACACTCAATCATTTCAATCATACCTTCATTATCATTACCGGACACTCTCCTAAAAATTGCCACATTGTTTCCCTAGCACCCATGTTACAGATACTACTCATACCGCCTTTTACTCTGTTCCCCATAGCCTTGCATTCAACCCTATTCAATCCGTCATAGTTCGCATTATCGCCGTTGTCGCTTGTCAAATAACAACTTCTCTCTCTCTGATGTACTCCTGCATTCCAATAATCAATATCCCTTGACTCCAATGCAATTTCACATCGCCGTCGCATTTACCTTCTACATATTTATGCATTCTATATTTCTCCTGTTCATTTTTCCAACAAAAAATGGTACCTGTCAAGCGATTATTATTCGACTTTTTCCCTATCATATCTATGTATATATCTTACGTCTCAGAATCTCAGACAATAATGTACTTAACCGATAAACGGCAATCTTTCTAATTCCAAATATATTACACACTCCCTCTAGTGTGTAGTCCGATGCAACCAAAAAAAAATCTTCTTTAAAACATACCTTTCTTATTCGGTATTTTTCATACCACAACTGACATCCATCCATAACTTACAACACTCCTAAACACCGATCCGATCCATCACTTTTAACTTTGTCTTCTTCCACACTCATCTCTAAAACATCCACTCATCACCACACCTCCACCCACATGTGACACACATACACCCACCTTTGCCTCCAAAGCCTACTTCTTTAATTGTATGTTCGTAAACGAACCTCCGACATCCGACAATTCCATTATCAAATTTCTATTCCTACTAACAACTGTCACCACTATTATACCTCCCTCCATTCGCCAAAACGCATCCTTTTTGTCACTCTACCACCTGCTCTCTAAACACCATAATTTTTGTTATTTTGTCAAATTAAGTTTTTCAGCTACTACTCACTCACTCACAATACTACCCCCTACAACTTATCTATCATCCATGTTAGCAGATATCCCAAACATCCTTCGATACCATTCGAATACGGCAAAGTTAAAAAAAAAAAAAGTTGTCCCCCGCTATCCATACTCCCGACCACCAATTTCTCCATAATACAGATCATTCAAAAACAATATTGGACTCAACACACACACACATAACATTCCAACCCTGCCTTACATCCCCCTACTGAAATACCGCGAATTTTCCTTTAATCCCTATACACACCAAAACATACACAAACACGCCTTAAAATCTTCATACAATCTCTTCTGTATTTCCATCATTTTACCTGTTACTACGACCATTTAACACACAACTTGTATCATAACAACCTTCTATCAACACTATAAAAAAAAGTCACCCCCAAATCGACAAAAAAAAAAAAAAACCGTACATTTTCGCCCCCCTTCTCCATCAAATTTACCTCCAACATACCCATTTTTCTTTTACGAAGGAGTCGAAATTTTCAAAATACTACCCTTGTGTTTTGTGTCAGATTCTTACTTTGATTAAAAACCCTTCCTCCCATTGCGGTATTTCGAATCAGCTCACACAATTGCCCCCCCCCCCCCCTTTTTTCTTTTGTACCTTCCCGTGGATCAAATGTCCAGCCTTTCATACACACAATCTTTCGCCTCTCTGCTGTCGTACGCTAAACGGTTGTCCACCTTTCCGCTCACTCGTTTGAATGTGAATGTGCGGTCTAGTGCATGAATTGGGGTCATCATCTCCGCGGGGTTTCATGGTTTTCCCGTGTGTTTTTGATTGCGGTTTGGGTTTTTTAGATCGTAGTAAAAGTCCCACACAATCCCCAACCTCCGTCCGGGATCCTGCCCATCGAAAATGTACTTGGTATTGCTACCCGGTGCACCTCTTCTCCTGCTTTCCACAGCTCCCTCCAACAGCGGTCTGCAGTTGTTTTCGCGGCGCCCTCGTCTCTTCGACGATCTAGTCTGCTTTCGCGGATTAGATGAGAAGTTCGATTAAAAGTAATGCCTTGAATGGAAGTAATAAACAGGCATCTGCTGACGTCCATGCTTCCATCATCATGGAACGTTACAATGTCACATGCAATCTGATCTTTGAGATCCTCATACAGTACACAGGGTCACAGTAACACATTCGCACTCACAGCACCACACCTACATCTACATGAAGCACTGGCCAAGCTCCGTTTACATAAAAACTCATTCATACTGCCGTGCCCGGTTAGAAAGTAACTTAAATTCGTCCTTTCACACTCGCATACCATCTACACTGGCATTTGTCAAACATTCGCTCAGTCACCAAACGTACCAAACGTACAAACACCAAATGCATTCCCCCGTTTGCTCACCACAACGTGGAGGTGTAACTTACACTTGAGAATGATGGAATGATGAGAATCGTCATGACCTAGAAGGTTTAACTCTTTCAACCGCCATCGCCCTAGAAACCTCCAACATACCGCTTTTAAACTATAAAACATGATCAATATGTAGAAAGAAAACCCCCTTTTTCTAAAACCAGCAATGACATTCATTCATTCATTCCACGTTATACATTTCTCTATCCATTCCATTCAACAAACTCTTCCCATTTAATATTCCCGGCCATCAAAATACTTTTCCATTGAATTCAAAAATAATATCCCACCCCCTTCTAAAATTGTCTACGTAAGGGATTTTTATGTAAAGGATAAATCGCCATCGCCATCTTAAATCTTTAATGCCTTCGCTATCTTTTTTTTTTTTTTCTTCTTTAAATTGGGTTAGGAAATCCTTTTTGTGTCGGACTCTCGTTACCAAATGTAACGTGTACCGCGATCCATAAGGTCTGTTGTACTCCTCGAATATCATTTAACGTATTTAAAATTGTGAATTGGTCTCGAACCTCAAAAAAAGAGACTGCCGGACTAGAGCCTTTTACGCATGACTTGATTCAACATGCTCAGCAGTCGTTGACTGAAATATCAGACGATATATCTTGAATGGAACGGTAGAATACCGTTGTTTCAAATGATGCGATAAGATACACATCATATAATCTTCGGCTTTTTTTTTGTTTTGTTGGGGTCCATTTACTGTGTTTGACTTGTAGTTGAGGATTGGTTGGTGGTCAGCCATAGAAGAACCCTTTTCTATGTTAAAGTTAATACTCTCGGTGGGCGCCCGGTGTCTGGGAGCTCTCTGGAAGTTCTTAGTGCATTGCTCCCCGGTAGAGACCTTTCTGATACGGTGGTTACTATCAGCACTGGCCTTCGCGGTTCATTGCAACCTAAGCTCTTGCCGTCACACCACGTAACAAGGTGACTTCCGAGCGAGAATACCTTCTCTATCATTCCACATATGCATTTAAAACTTCTAAAATCCCATCCGCTAGCCCGCTGACCCAAAGAAAATGTCAAATATTACCCCCCCCGGGTATTGAAATATTAGGTTGTCTAAAAAGTATTGATAATTTTGTTTACAAAATTCAAACAATTTTTTTTATATATTTCAAATGAACTTTGTTAAACCAAATATGCGCCGTTTTGATCGATGACCCTTTGCCATTTTTCTGGTAAAGACATTATCCCATCACTGTAGAACTTCTGTGTTTTCTGGGCAAAAAACTGATCCAAGTGCATTTTGCAGTCCTCTGCGGAATTTAATTTTAAACCATTAAGGGAGTTCTGCAGAGACCGGAACAAATGATAATCTGAAGGTGCAAGGTCCGGGCTATATGGTGGATGCATTAAAACTTCCCAGCCAAACTCTCTCAGTTTCTGCCGAGTCATCAAAGATGTGTGTGGTCTGGCGTTGTCATGATGGAACACAACACCCTTTTGATTGACTAATTCTGGACGTTTTTTTTAATCTCGTGCTTCAATCTTGTTAATTGTTGACAATAGAGATCGGAATCAATGGTTTGACCGGGTGCTAGTAATTCATAATGAACGATTCCTTTCCAATCCCACCAAACAGACAGCATTACCTTTCTTGGTGTTAATCCAGGTTTTGCTACTGTTTTAGGAGCTTCACCCTTCTTGGACCACGATCTTTTTCGTACATTATTATCGTATGTGATCCATTTTTCATCACCTGTAATCATTCGCTTTAAAAATGACTCAATTTCGTGCCTTTTAAACAGCGTTTCGCAAATGGAAATTCGGTTCATTAAATTGTTTTGTGTTAATTCATGTGGTACCCAAACATCGAGCTTTTTCTTGTATCCAGCCCTTTTTGTCAAATGGTTTAAAACTGTTTGGTGATGGAGGTTTAGTTCTTTAGCGATATCATGACTGCTTACGTGTCGATTTTCTTCAATTTTTGATATGATTTCATCGACTTTTTCAGTGATTGGTCGACCAGAACGAGGTGCATCTTTGACATCAAAATGAACCGGAACGAAATCGAGCAAACCATCTGTTAAAGGCTGTTAATTTTGATAAAGTTCCTTCACCGTAAACTGCACAAATTTGTTCATGTGCCTGCGTTGCATTTTCACCTTTTTCATAATAAAATTGTAAAATGTATCGAATTTTTTCACTAATTTCGCTCATCTTTAATGCACTACAACTTTTAAATGACTAAACAAATTTAATTTTTTTTTTTTTTTTATATACGATATGTCATCTTTCGAACATATATGTTAGTGTTACCTGATCAGATTAGTACTACTTGAAATATTCAATTATAATGACATCTATTTATAAAAATTATCAATACTTTTTCGACAACCTAATATCTTCAGATTGCGTTTTTCTTTTTATATTACAAAAACGCCTCATTTCACTTCCTCCCATTCTAATATCTCTGTCCATCCACTTGTTTATTTTACCATTGTTGGTTTCACAAATTTCATCCCTTTTCCTATGCTCTGCTGCTATCCCTCTAAAATGGTTTCGCCAAATTATCTAACCCATTTTTCTTCCTTCTTGATCATTCCATTCCCTTTCTTTTTTACACTCTTAACCTTTAAAATTTCTCAACAAATTAAGTACGTATATTTTCAATATATGCTACTTATTAGGATCGTTTTCGAAAAAAAAAATTTTGACTCCCGTTTTTTTAATCACTTTTCTCCACGAATTGGAACTTTTTATCGATAAAAATGGAATAAAAAAATGTCGTTCGCTCGCTCGCTCCCCCTCTGGCTCGGTTGTCTCCACTTTTTCTTGGAAACCACTGGACCGATTTGGCTGAAATGCTGAAATGCAAATAATTACATTCGTGGAATTTTTTTCTGATCCCATCCCATCCCACTGAGGAACTCCCATACAAATCCAATCGTGTTCTTGGGAATGACTGAATGAACATCATTTTATGTTAAAATCTTATGAGCAGTTGATTGATGATAAATTTACCCATTTTTTTATTTGACTTATTTGTTTTGTTTTTTTTTTTATGATAGGTACTTAAATTGTATGCATGGGAACCAAGTTTTGAAAAACAAGTATTAAATATACGTGAAAAAGAAATTAAAGTACTTAAAGAAGCTGCCTATTTAAATGCAGGTACATCATTTATTTGGTCATGTGCTCCATTTATGGTAAGTTTTTATAATTCATATATATATATATATATTAAAAAATCAAATAATTTTGATATTCCAATCAATAAATCATCAACAATCAAAACAATCCCCAAATTCAATTCAAATCAATTTTAAATAATTTATCAACCCAAAAAAAAAAAAAAAAACAAAAAAAAAAGGTATCAATTGTTACGTTTATAACATATTTATATACTGGAGAAGATCATGTTTTGACACCAGAACGGGCATTTGTTTGTTTAACACTATTTGATATTATCAAAATGCCATTAGCCATGTTACCATTATTAATTGTTTATATCGTTGAGGTATGATGAAAATTTCATAGAAACAACAAAAAATTTCTATTTTTTTTTTTGTGGGGCGCGGACAAAATAAAAACAATCTTTTTTTTTTTCTCAATATCAATTTTTCAAATTACAAAAATTCGTCTTGAATTTCTTTCTTTTTAATTTCTTTTCTTCGGTTGTTTTTTTTTTTATTTCTCCAATCATTTTACAAATTCTTCTTTATTAATTTTATTTTATTATTCTCTAGTGTTTCCTCTGTTTCTACTTTTGAAACAAAAAATCATTCAACTGTTATATTAGAAAAAAAAAACTAATTTTTACTATACTATAAACCATAACCTAAATAATTCGTCGGACAACTTGCATTATTTTATCCATATATTGATTTTTCGAGATGACGACCGCGAGAAAGGACTTTTAATTCTACTTTAATAATGGTTTAAAGTCCTTTCTCCCGATCATCTCAATCAAAATCGATTATAAAGACAACAAAAATAAAATTAGTTGATGTCCGGCGAATTATTTATGGTTAGAGTAGTATATACAGTGTGTGCCAGCTATCTCTATCCAGCCAATATCTTCGAAACTGAAACTGGAGTTATCACTAATATGATGTTAGAAGACCACCCCTACTGGATTCATTTTGGCTACATTTTTATGTTAACCCGTTCCTTCCCACGTTAACCCCCCTCATGTGCATAATGCGGATATCAACTTTGGAAAATCAAATATAAACCTAAATGTTTTTTTTTCGCATATTTTGAAGAGCGTGACGAGTAGTTAAAAAAATACAATAATAATATGTGGGGGTCCCATGGGGAATTTTTCCACAATTGGGGATTGCCCATCTAATGGAAAACGTGCGAAACTGATAGTAACCACACCACCATATCAGAAAGGTCTCTACCGGGGACCAATGCACTAAGAACTTCCAGAGAGCCCCCAGACACCGGGCGCCCACTGAGAGTATTAACTTTAACATAGAAAAGGGTTCTTCTATGGCTGACCACCAACCAATCCTCAACTACAAGTCAACTACAAGTCAAATGGACCCCAACAAAACAAAAAAAAGCCGAAGATTATATGATGTGTATCTTATCGCATCATTTGAAACAACGGTATTCTACCGTTCCATTCAAGATATATCCTCTGATATTTCAGTCAACGACTGCTGAGCATGTTGAATCAAGTCATGCGTAAAAGTCTCTAGTCCGGCAGTCTCTTTTTTTGAGGTTCGAGACCAATTCACAATTTTAAATACGTTAAATGATATTCGAGGAGTACAACAGACCTTATGGATCGCGGTACACGTTACATTTGGTAACGAGAGTCCGACACAAAAAGGATTTCCTAACCCAATTTAAAGAAGAAAAAAAAAAAAAACATAGCGTCAGTGTAAATGGGATGCGAGTGTGAAAGGACGAATTTAAGTTACTTTCTAACCGGGCACGGCAGTATGAATGAGTTTTTATGTAAACGGACGCTTGGCCAGTGCTTCATGTATTATAGATGTAGGTGTGGTGCTGTGAGTGAGAATGTGAAACATCTGCTGACTGTGACACTGTGTACTGTATGAGGATCTCAAAGATCAGATTGCATGTGACATTGCAACGTTCCATGATGATGGAAGCACGGACGTCAGCAGATGCCTGTTTATTACTTTCATTTAAGGCATTACTTTTAATCGAACTTCTCATCTAATCCGCGAAAGCAGACTAGAGCGTCGAAGAGACGAGGGCGCGGCGAAAACAACTGTAGAACGCTGCTGGAGAGAGCCGCGGAAAGCAGGAGAAGAGGTGCACCGGGTAGTAATACAGTAGAGTACATTTTCGATGGGCAGGACCCCGGACGGAGGTTGGGGATTGTGTGGGACTTTTATTACGATCTAATAAATCCAAACCGCAATCAAAAACACATGGGAAAACCATGAAACTCCCGGTAGATGATGACCCCAATTCATGCACTACACCGCACATTCAATGCAATCGAGTGAGCGGAAAGGTGGACATCCGTTTGAGATTGTTGAAAGAAAGATTGTGTGTATGAAAGGCTGGACATTTGATCCACGGGAAGCTACAAAAATAGGGGGGGGGGGCACATTATGTGAGCTGATTCGAAATACCGCAAAGGGAGGAAGGGTTTTTAATCAGTAAGAATCTGACACAAGACACAATCGAAATCGAATCGAAAAGACACAAACAAAATCGAAATTGTGATTTTTGCATGCTATCAAAAAAATATGGTTTTCTAATGCAAAAATCAAAATTTCGATTTTTCCCTCCTAAAAACGGGGCGTAGGGGGCTTGCGATGTTTGGACACCCCCCTTAATTTTCATCGTAGAACAACTTTCTAATACATCACAACACACGTTTTCATGGAGATTTTGCGAGTTTTCGCACATTTTCCATCAGATGGACGATCCCCATTTGTGGAAAAATTCTCGATGTGACCCCCCACATATTATTATTGTATTTTTTTAACTACTCATCACGCTCTTCAAAATATGCGAAAAAAAAAACATTTGGGGTTTACATTTGATTTTCCAAAGTTGATATCCGCATTAAGCACATGCGGGGGGTTAACGTGGGAAGGAACGGGTTAACATAAAAATGTAGCCAAAAAGGAATCTAGTGGGGGTTGTCTTCTAACATCATATTAGTGATAACTCCAGTTTCATTTTCAAAGATATTGGCTGGATAGAGTTAGCTGGAACACCCTGTATATTAAAAAAATATTCCTCTATTTTCTTTGTATTTTTTTTTTTTAAATTTAAAACTGTAAAAAAAAAACATTAACCTATGCAAAATAAAACACATTGGGTTTAGGTGGCTTTAGTAACATTTGCTGTTTTTGTATTAGTCGATGAGGCGAACATTTTGGATGCTGAAACAGCTTTTGTTTCATTATCACTCTTTAATATATTACGTTTTCCTTTGTCTATGTTACCGATGTTAATTTCCAATATGGTTCAAGTAAGTCTATAATAAAATTACTATAATAAAATTAATTTTTTTAACTCTAAATTTTTCACTAATTGCTTTTGGTTTTATTTGTGTTACAAAATAAAAAATTAATTTAATTAAATCATTTTGAAATATTATGATATTATTATTATTATTCCTATATTGGAATTTTTATATTTAGACAAGTGTATCTGTTAAAAGATTAAATAAATTTATGAATTGTGAAGAATTGGATCCGGATAGTGTACAACATGATGAAAATGAAAGTAAGTACAAAATAAAATTTTTATATTTTAATTAATTGACTGTTGAGATTCCTCTGTCCGGCTCTGATCAATCAACTTTTGTTCTGGTGTGTTAACTGCCCATTCCCGTGATTAAACTCTATGTGAAAGAGTGACGACGGACTCTTCGGACCCCGGTTGACCGAAGCGGAAGGGGGTTTGAAAATTTCGAAAAATACTTATTAAAATATACATAGACACCTGTCACCTGTCACCTGACACCTGACACCTGACACCTGACACCTGACACCTGACACCTGACACCTGACACCTGACACCTGACACCTGTCTTCTCAAATTTTGATAGGGGGGATTTTTCAAAAAAAAAAAAACGGTTAAGTTTGTTGGACCGATTCCTATTCATCTCAATATTCGGTGTGTCCCAGTACTACTCCAGAAAACGCCGAATACCACATCATTCTGAGACTATTTCTAGCAATAAATCGTTTCGGAAGGGCCGGTCTAACTTCAACCCTTACCGAGTTACAGGGTGTTCGAAAAAATGGTGTTCATTGAAAGACATAAGTTTATTTGTTGACTTGTAATTTCCAAACCGAATTAAAATAATTGAATTACCTTTAATTATGCTCGGGATACAATTTTTGCTATCTACCTGCTGTTTTGAGTTATTGCGATGCTCAAAGTGAAAAAATATTATATTTTTCCAATCAACTGCATTTCCGGAAAAAATTGATTTTTCTCAAAATTTCTCCGGGGTACACGTAATTTAATTACCTTTGCATGGAGTATCTACTTTTTATTCTAACTGGAACGGTTTGGAAATTATAGCTTAATAAGTAAGTCCATGTTTTTCAATGACCACAATTTTTTTAAACACCCTGTAACTCGGTAGGGGTAGAATTTTTTTTTTTTTGGAATAGGATATCATTTACAGACTGTGTGTCGGACTCCCGTCACTATGACGTCCTACCGACTAAAACCTTTCCCACAGGGTTGGAGTACAAGATACCTCCTCGCACTCCAACCATTAAAGTATTGTGCCCCTCTATTCTTTATTCCTTTTACTCAAAAGCAATAGACATTTTTTCATAGGTCACCAATTAGGAAATTGATGACCGATTTTACCGCAAGGTGTTTATATCCACTTTCACTGAGCAAGTCTTTTACTAGATATTTTTTTCCTTCGTTTTTTACATGGCTCTGGATATTTTGCAAGTATGTGTTCCATAGTCTAACTATCCTTATTGCAGAATCTGCATTGCTCATTTTCAACCACTCCAATCTTTTTGAGATGGTAGTTGAATCCGAGGATTGGACTGAAATCAGAGATATATATTTGAACTGTGAAAGATGTGTCCACCATGCCAGAGCCAGATAGGATGGTAAGATCATATAAAACCAGATGTCGCCCGGTACCTGGAATGATCCAGCATCACCATTATTCATCCCATAGGCTTAGCTGTTCCGCCCTGCGATTAGGGATTTTTTTTTAGTCGAAGGTTTACTCTTTCCAGCATAGTGTGTTTATGTCTGATACCACAAGCCTCTTTAGGTTTATTGGATTTTGGCTTATTTGGTGTTGGGAATTCTAAGGTAGTTTGACAATAGGATTTGAGCAAGCAGGATCGTGTGTTTTGAGGTTTAGGATGTTTTTCATGAGTATCATTTACCACGAGGAGGTAACACATACACCTATGTATCATGGAACGTTCCTTCCATGACCGAGGTTGCGACTTTTGAACTGTCTTCAAGACATGCCTAGAACAGCTCAACATGTGGCGCTCGCATACGCAGGTTACGGAGTTCTTGCAACCTTAATTCCCTTAATTGTGAAAATTTGGGAAAACGATTAAGTAACACTTCGTTCAATAATGTGTGTGACTAATTAATTAAAACACATTTTTTTGCCAAAATTCGTTTTTATTCATCAAGATAGTCCCCTTTTAGGGAGATACAATCATTCCAACGCTTTTCCAATCTTTCGATACCGCCTTTGTAAAACGATTTTTCTTTGCCTTCAAAATAGGCGTTAGTTTCGGCGATTACTTCATCATTTGAGCCAAATCTCTTACCACGGAGCATCCTTTTGAGGTCTGCGAAGAGCCAGTAGTCGCTGGGGGCTAAATCTGGAGAATACGGTGGATGGGGAAGCAATTCAAAGCCCAATTCGTTCAATTTTGCCATCGTTTTCATTGATTTGTGACACGGTGCATTGCCTTGGTGGAACAACACTTTTTTCTTCGCCATATGAGGCCGTTTCTTTGCGATTTCGACTTTCAAACGCTCCAATAACGCTATATAATAGTCGCTGTTGATGGTCTGCCCCTTCTGGAGATAGTCGATGAATATTATTCCATGCGCATCCCAAAATACAGACGCCATAACCTTGCCAGCCAACTGCTGCGTCTTTGGTCGCTTTGGGCGGCTTTCGCCGGCTGCATGCCACTCAGCAGACTGCCGATTTGACTCTGGAGTGAAATGGTGGATCCATGTTTCATCCATTGTGATGTACAGTCGCAAAAACTCCGACTTATTGCGCGTAAACATGTCCAAACAGCTCTTTGCATCATCGGTTCGTTGTTGTTTTTGCTCCGGTGTGAGCAAACGCGGCACCCATTTGGAACACACCTTTTTCATACCCAAATGTTCGTGTATTATGGTTTGTACACTGCCTGCTGATATCTTCAGAATGTCAGCAATCTCCCTCACTTTCACTTTACGGTTGGACATAATGATTTTCAGTGTTTTTTCAACGTTTTCCGGAATAACAGCGTCATTTGGCCTTCCAGTAGATGGAATGTCATCGGTGTCTGTACGACCACGTTTGAATTCGGCATACCAATAACAAATGCTTCTTTTTGATGGAGCAGAGTCCGAGTAATGTTTTTCAAGCCATTCCTGCCATTGAACAGTATTTTTTTTCATTAAAAAACAATGATAAATCAGCACACGGAATTGCTTTGAATTCATTTTTTTTTAAAACACAAAAATAGCGTCACTTATAGCACTGTAACTTGTAAACAAATGATCTGATTAACATATGATGTTGACAGTAAGCCTAAAAAGGTTGCCAAATGCGAAAAAAAATATTGATTTAGTTCTAGGGACGCCATCTATGTGTCAGTCACACACATTATTGAACGAAGTGTTATAGAATTTGAAAATATTCCAGCGGCACTTAAAAGACATAAGAAATAGCCAGAAAACGTGACTGGTTCGTTTAAATTGCCCATAGAATTAAGGAAGTTAATTGGAAAAATTCCAAAGTTGAAAAAAAAATGCCCTTTTCAAGGTTCCACCACTAAATTGCTCTTAGACCAGCTACACATCTGCTACTAGCTACACAAAAAAACTTAAACGCATCATTCAGTTATAACATACTAAAATTCGCTGACATTACGCGGATTTTTCAGCTTCAGTCACTGACATTACGCGGAACTTCCCAATTCCCAATTGCCCCTATATCGGGAAGTGGTAAAAATTTCCACATGGGAAATATAATGTGGACGTGTTGTTAAGGGTCATCTTCAGTTCCCGTTCTGCGCCAGCGGAGGGAAACACACATTTTAAAAATCCCAAAATATCAAAAAATTCCACCCAAGGGAATTTTTTGTTTTAGTATCTGCGATGTGGTGGAGGGGAACTGCACCGTTTGACCTCGTTTGACCAGAGTAAGGTTTCAAAGTCTAGTTCCAGAACTAAAAAAATGGGCAGAACGGAACTTTTTTTTAGATCTTGTGATTTTCAAAATGTTTCCGTCTGAAGGCGAAGGCGATTGGGAATCGACTAAATCCCGAACAACGGTTTTGACCCTTAACAACCTTTTCACAAAATATATTCCACACCCTTTGTATGGAAGAAATTGAACATTTCCCCATTCAAACTTTCAAACCCATCGGACATGACCAACTGGGTAAGATTCCAGAAGATTCCGCCATAACAAGTCCATAACAAAAGTTGATCAGGGCCGAATTGAACAAATGTGATGCCTACTTAAAATACAGTCGCCAATACCACCGTATGTAGATGCCGTTCAAATGCAAATTTTTTATCTATTAATTTTTTATTTGTCTCAATACAGAATCTCCGTTATTAATTGAAAATGGTACATTTTCGTGGGGCGACGAGGAAACGGTTTTACGTCAAATAAATGTACGTGTAAATCGGGAAAATTTAGCGGCTGTTGTGGGTACCGTCGGTTCCGGTAAATCATCATTAATTTCCGCGTTTTTAGGTGAAATGGAAAAGTTATCGGGACGTGTCAATACAATTGGTAAAATTGCATATATATCACAACAGGCATGGATACAAAATTGTACATTACAAGATAATATATTATTTGGTAAACCAATGGATCGTAAATTGTATGAACAAGTTGTGGCGGCGTGTGCATTACGACAAGACATTGATATGTTACCGGGTGGTGATCAAACGGAAATCGGTGAAAAGGGTATTAATTTATCGGGTGGTCAAAAACAACGTGTATCATTGGCACGCGCGGTTTACAATAAAGCTGATGTATATTTTTTGGATGATCCATTGTCGGCCGTTGATGCACACGTTGGTAAACATATCTTTGAGCAGGTTATTGGTCCCCAGGGGTTGTTGGCGAAAACAACAAGGATTTTGGTAACGCACGGTATTACATATTTACCACAATGTGATAATATTTATGTGCTTAAAGATGGTGAAATTAGTGAATCGGGTAATTATCAGGAGTTGATGAGTAAAAAAGGTGCATTTTCTGAATTTTTAATACAACACATACAAACGATCCGTGAAGATGATGAAGATGAAAATTTGGATGATTTAAAGGAACAATTGGAAAAAACGATATTGGACGCGGGCGGTAACAGTGGCGATAAAGAATTATTAATTGGTCATTTGAAAAGGGCAATAAGTCGACAACGTAGTAGTGAAAGTACATCGGATACGGGATCGATTACTGGTGGTGGTGGTGGTGGTACTACTTCGGGTACAAGTATTGGTACATTAACAAGACAAATATCAGATGGGGATGGTGGCGGTAGTGGTGGTAGTGATAGTAATTTATCGGGTGCATTAAGAAAACGTCGATCATCGGATAAGGATATGAAAAAAGCACCAAATGATCAAAAGGATAAATTAATTGAACAGGAAAAATCGGAAGAGGGTAGTGTTAAATGGGATGTATATAAACATTATTTAAAATCAATTGGTGTCACCCTGTCCGTATTGACAATCATTTTAAATATGGTATTTCAAGGGTTTTCAATTGGTTCAAATATATGGTTATCGCGTTGGTCAAGTGATCCGTTGGCCGGTAATGATACATCCGTACGTGATATGTATTTAGGTGTTTATGGTGCATTTGGTATTGGACAAGGTATGTGACATTTAATTTATTTAATTACTATTATGAATAAAGTGAAAGAAAAATTAGGAATCCAGAGGTAGAGACAGTGGAGAGAGTGGAGAAAGACAAACAAAAATACACAACAACAATAATAATTACAATAAAAACTAATTAATTTCTTTACTATGATTCTTTAAGTCTAAAAAAGTTCTAAATTTTTTTCTCAAATGTCTCCTCCTCAACTTCCAATATATTAATAAAAATCTTCTAAATATTTAACTTTTATACTTTTCATTTTGATCTTTTTTTTTTTTTGTAGTAGATTTTTTTTTTTATAAATAACACATAATTCTTTTATGACCTTTTTTTTTTTTTGTGATATTATAACCCAAAAATATTATGTAATTAATTAATTAATTGTAAATTCTATAGAGCCATTCACTTCGATACGAGAAATACCTTCGTAAATTAAATTTTCGTATTTACTACTGTGATCTACAATAAAATAAAATTTGTTGGTACTGGTACAACGTGTGATCTGGCAGGGGAAATTTATCTGGGATAACTTTTGTTTTTTGTGAATTTTATGAGGAAAAAGGAATTTTCCCTTTAAAAATGTATTTTATTTAATTATTTATTAGTTTTAGCATTCGATTAGAAATAATGTTTAAAAGGCATATTCCCTTTTCCTCATAAAATTCACCAAAAACAAAAGTTATCTCAGATAAATTTCCCCAACCAGATCACACGTTGTACCGGCACCAATTTGTTTTTATAATATCAAATTAAAAATGTTTTAACAACAACAATTGTAAACAAATCAATGCCAAGAAATTTTCGAATATTTTCATTTAAGCCTCGATTTTTATGAATATATTAGGTTGCCTAAAAAGTATTGATAATTTTTTTTACAAAATTCAAACGATTTTTTTATATATTTCAAATGAACTTTATTAAACCAAAAATATGCGCCGTTTTGATCGATGACCCTTTGCCATTTTTCTGGTAAAGACATTATCCCATCACATTATCCCAACTTCTGTGTTTTCTGGGCAAAAAACTGATCCAAGTGCATTTTGCAGTCCTCTGCGGAATTTAATTTTAAACCATTAAGGGAGTTCTGCAGAGACCGGAACAAATGATAATCTGAAGGTGCAAGGTCCGCGGGCTATATGGTGGATGCATTAAAACTTCCCAGCCAAACTCTCTCAGTTTCTGCCGAGTCATCAAAGATGTGTGTGGTCTGGCGTTGTCATGATGGAACACAACACCCTTTCGATTGATTAATTCTGGACGTTTTTTTTTAATCTCGTGCTTCAATCTTGTTAATGTTAATTGTTGACAATAGAGATCGGAATCAATGGTTTGACCGGGTGCTAGTAATTCATAATGAACGATTCCTTTCCAATCCCACCAAATAGACAGCATTACCTGGCTTGGTGTTAATCCAGGTTTTGCTACTGTTTTAGGAGCTTCACCCTTCTTGGACCACGATCTTTTTCGTACATTATTATCGTATATGTGATCCATTTTTCATCACCTGTAATCATTCGCTTTAAAAATGACTCGATTTCGTTCCTTTTAAACAGCGTTTCACAAATGGAAATTCGGTTCATTAAATTGTTTTGTGTTAATTCATGTGGTCGCCCAAACATCGAGCTTTTTCTTGTATCCATCCCTTTTTGTCAAATGGTTTAAAACTGTTTGGTGATGGATGTTTAGTTCTTTAGCGATATCATGACTGCTTACGTGTCGATTTTCTTCAATTTTTGATATGATTTCATCGACTTTTTCAGTGATTGGTCGACCAGAACGAGGTGCATCTTTGACATCAAAATGAACCGGAACGAAATCGAGCAAACCATCTGTTAAAGGCTGTTAATTTTGATAAAGTTCCTTCACCGTAAACTGCACAAATTTGTTCATGTGCCTGCGTTGCATTTTCACCTTTTTCATAATAAAATTGTAAAATGTATCGAATTTTTTCACTAATTTCGCTCATCTTTAATGCACTACAACTTTTAAATGACTAAACAAATTTAATTTGTTTTTTTTTTTTATATATACGAAATGTCATCTTTCGAACATATATGTTAGTGTTACCTGATCAGATTAGTACTACTTGAAATATTCAATTATAATGACATCTATTTATAAAAATTATCAATACTTTTTCGACAACCTAATATGATATATAAAAAAATATGCTTTTTCTGAAATTTATTTTGCCTGGATAATACATACGAAATTTAATAATACATACCAATTGCTGTTAAATAATTCCATTTTTTATTAGTTTGTAAATTAACTGGATATTTTATTATTATGAAATTAAATCATAAAAATTAAATAAAATGTAAATAAAATGAAAAATGAAGTTTGGACGACGGCTATAGAAGAAAAAATATCAATGTCCGCCGTCAGCCGTCGACATGTCTGCCGTCAAATATTCATAAAAACGCACCTACATTGAAATGCATGTATTTTCAATTTGACATTTGCCGTCGACTGCTGTCGGCATTTCATAAAAAGCTTTGGCACTTTAGCAACTAAACCGTATCTACTACATTGGCAACTATCGAAATTTTCGATTGGAAAACGGCCTAAGTATCATAAAGTTACTACGTTAGCAATTACGCAAATAATGCTAATGCTGAATGCTTGATTCCCCTCCATTTATGACGAAAATGAAGCATCCTAAAATTTGGTTTGGAATACACCCTGAAGATACAATACGACGAAAGATAATAGAATTAAAAGAGACTAGAATGATACTCTCCCTATTCTTCTATATAAAAAAAACTCGACCACGCATTAAATAATAAATTTACCAAATGCACTTATGCACTACCAGGTGTCGTGTCGGCATGAACCATTTTAAGCGCAAATACAAAATTTATTTTCAAATATTTAAATTTTATTACGAACATAATTTTTGCCATTTTACTATTTTTTGATCTGAAACAATGGAATAAATAAATACAAGTAGTAGTAGTAATTTAAATAATAATAATAATAAGTAATTTAATTTAAATATTTGAAAATAAATTTTGTATTTGCGCTTAAAATGGTTCATGCCGACACGACACCTAGTAGTGCATAAGTGCATTTGGTAAATTTATTATTTAATGCGTGGTCGAGTTTTTTGTTCCCAATATTTTTCTAGTCTCTTTTAATTCTATTCGAAAGATACGACGAACCATATGCCTTGTTCATTTACACATTTTACGCATTATACGGTTTTTTTATAAAAATTGATAGTAACTGAACGCTGTTTTATTCAATAAAAATATATTTTTTGTGTATATACATATATTACATGTGTATGTGTAAATTTTGTATGGTTTGTTTGGTTATATATTACACATACAAAAAAATATATTTTATGCAATTCAATCGATAAAATTTTCTGTACAAATTGTAGAAGAAATATCGGCCATTTTTGTATGAAAAGTATCAATCGAAAAGAGTAAATGAACGCGTTTTGAGGTGAATAGCTTAAATCGTAGAGTTTATGAACAAGCCTATAGATTTACAAAAAAAAAAAAAAAAAACATGCCCATATTTTGATTTTTCGAAGGTTGTGTAATTTATTTTCTATCAAAAAATACGAAAATTTCATTTTTACGAAGTGATTTCGTATATCGAAGCGAATGGCCCTCTTATATTTTTTACGGAATACATTTGGAAATATTGCATTTTTTTTTCTTTTATGTTTGTTTGTGCGATAACGAATGTGAAAAAATAAAATGGCTGCTGCTTTCAAATATCAAAAAATTATTTACCTATTTAAAAAAAAAAAAAATGTATGCATGATATTTTTGAAGATGCGCTTCTTTTATTTTTTATTTTATTTTTCAGTAGTTAGTTTATTAGAATTATAGAGAATTTTCTATTTATGATTAACTAATCGCAAAAAAAAAAAAAAATCGCTATATTAATTTTTTTTATTATATGCTTTTAGAAAACAAAATTTTATTTACAAATAATTAATTTAGAATTATGTGTTATTGAAGAGTTTTCTTATGGCTGCTGCGCGCGCTTATTTTCTTCTTTTTGTTATATAGCATTTAGCATTTTTTTTTACTGTTTAAGGAATGGATTGAAGAGGGCAGTAAATTTTTCTTTAATAGAATTTTATTCATGATGATAAACAAAATCACGTTGAGAATCTTTATATCCGATCAGGAAAGGATATTTTTTTTTTCGTTTAAAGGATTTTCTATCAGCCGCAAAAAAATTTGAATTAAAACTGTCCGGAAAAGATTTTTAAAAGAATTTTTTTTTTGTTCAGACCAGACAAATGTTCTATTGTAATTGTGCTACAACGGTGTTCTCAATCTAGTCCATGAATTATAACAGTCGGCCTAAAAAGATCGTAGGCTAACATAGAAAAAACTTTGATAAAATTTGATTTTATTATTCAATATACTATGGCCTTCGCGGACTATACAACGATTATATAGCATTCATACAATTTTTCTATACCATTTTTATAATATATACGATTTGTCTTTATAGTCTCAAAATAAGCCTCAGTTTAGCCCGCCGATGAAGAGGTAACGGCGGGTTAAATTTCTTTCCAGTGAGCATTCTATTGAGGTCTTGGAGAACAGATATATCAGGTGAAAATACGACGAAAGCAATTCGAAGCCCAAAATTCATGCTCGTTTTTGCCATCATTTTCATTGTTATATTTGGTCGAGTGTGAGTACCGTGACCACCTCACCGGGTTTTGCTATCCGAATTTCCAGGTGCCGGGATTTAGAGAGAATTCTCCAGGTTTAGCATATTATGTGTAGGAATTAATAATGTGGATTTTTTGGCTTGAAAACGGCATTTATTTGTATAACAAAATGAATGAGTACATTAACCAATATATTGCCGATCGTTAGCTATGACTTCCTCCCATCTTTTAGGAAGTTTGTTGATTCCTCGTTTGAAGAAGTCCTCATCTTTCGAGGCCATCCATTCATCGACCCATTTTTGCACATCTTCAGCATTTCGAAAGCGTACATCTGCCAGGCTGACCTGCATTGATCGGAACAAATGGTGATCAGAAGGAGCAAGGTCTGGAGAGTACGGGGGGTGATCAAGATGATCCCAACCGAGCCTCTTAATTTTTTCCTTAACGATGTTTGCACGATGTGGTCTGGCGTTGTCATCATGAAAAAAAACCTTTGTGGTGTTTTCGAGCTATCAATATGGTCGTTTTTCGTTCAATTTCTTTGCCAATTCGCCCAGTTGTCGTCGGTAGCGATCAGATGTAACCGTTTCATTCGATTTTATCAGCTCATAATACACGACACCCTTCTGATCCCACCAAATACACAGCATAAGCTTCTGGCAACGAATATCGCATTTTGATTGTGAAGTTGATGAAGTTGGCCGGGATCAACATTTGATGCTTTACGTTTGGAGTCATCGTAATACACCCACTTTTCATCGCCAGTGACAATTCGACTCAATAAACTATGTTTTTTGTGCTCTGCAAGATGTTTTTTGTATGTTTCGATTCGTGCTTTGAGTTGATTTTCATTCAGTTTATGTGGTACTCATTTTCCAAGTTTTCGAATCTTTTCCATTGCATGTAAACGTTTGCCAATGGTTGTTTGGTTGACATTCAACGCCATTGCAAGTTCATGTTGCGTTCTACACGAATTTTCATCCAATAACGCTTGCAATTCTTCGTCTTCAAATTTTTTTGGCTGACCTGGCCTGGCCGTCTTTGTCTTCCAAGTCAAAATCACCATTTCGGATTCGTACAAACCATCGTTCACAAGTTGCTTGAGCTGGAGCATATCCACCATAAGAACTTCAACCAACAAACGATAACTTTCAGCAGCGGTTTTCTTCAAATCAAAGAATATAACTAAACTTCATTGGCGTAACTAAAATGGTGTCCATTATGTGATCAACATATTCGACACCGTTTTATTACTGCCCTAGTAGCCGATCGAATTTGATCCGGATTATTTTTTCAAACTTCAAAGGCATTATTAATGCCATTCATTAAATCTTCCCTGGTATGAACTGGTGTTTTATAAACCATGTCTCTACAAGCCCCCCATAGATAAAAATCTAATGGTGTGAGGTCTGGCGACCGTGGTGGCCATTTAATGCGGCCATTTATTCCAATCCATCTTTGACCGAATGTGTCTGAATTTAAGTGTTCTCTTACACTTCGTGCAAAATGTGGGGGTGCACCGTCATGTTGAAAATGAATGAATCGCAAATCAGCTAAAAATTAACATCATCGAGTAAATCGAATAACCTATTTTGCAAAAAAACTAAATATGAATCTGAATCCAGTCGCCCAAGTAGAAAGTATATGGACCAATTAATTGATTTCCAATCATTCCTGCCCATACATAGACTGCTCATTTCGTTCCTGAAATGCGTGTTTTGCCGAACTGAATGGGGGTTTTTTGCTTTGACCAATGATGATTATTTTTAGTATTAAATATGCCTTCAAGTGTGAACATTGCTTCATCCGTATATAAAATTTGATTTAATATCCTGGGATCTTGTTCATAACTACGAAACCACCCAATCACAAAAAGTTATTCGGCTGACGTAGTCTATTTCTTTAAGTGCTTGTACTTTTTGCAAATGATAAGGATGTAAACCAGCAGCCTTCATTGCACGCCAAGCATAGTTTTTACTTACATCAATTTGGATGGCTGCACGTCTTGTGCTTATTCTTGGATTTGCTTCGACCATATCCATAACAACAGGCACGAAATTCGACATGTTTGATGCAATAAAAAACTTTGTTGTTTACACTTCAACGAAATGACACATACTGCAATTTATAGCCTAATGACAGACAAAAAAAAAAAAGAAAATGGCCGCGGTGTGTTGCGATACACTCAACGCTAGTTGCGCCATCTGTTATCTAAATCCGCATTATTAATTCCTATACCCAATATACCAAAAAGATATTCATTAATTTGATTCCAATTAGAATTGATGCGAACTTAGTTCCTGAATTTTAAATCAAAAAAAAAAAAAATTCCGGTCATGGATTTTTTTTTTGAACTCGTGACCACCCACAATGCAAGGTTTGATGCTTTACCAATGGCAACCACCTAAGTAATTTGGTTATATTAAACTGTTTCCTGGTTTCCTGTGTGTTTAACCTTGCCATTCTAGTCCCTTTGCCACCACAGAACTTTACAATTTCTTTTGATCCCCTTCGAACGATCCCCAACTGGATTCTAAAAAAATGCATGCGTTTCAATGTAATTGTATGCGTATAGATATCCATCGATAGATCGATCCGATTCACAAGGTCGTCGTCTATGTTTGACCTTACTTGCTGGTCAATCAATCCGTCCCCGTGCACTAATTGCTTATATAACAAAAACCCGCACCCGATTAGTTAATTTCTATAAATTTTGTTTATATGCTCTGTTATACATATACTACTAAATTCAATGTTGTAATAATACAAAATAATGAATTAATTTATTTTATAGTAAATTAAAGTTTTTTTTTTTTTTTTTATGTTTCCATTCCTCTTTTTATTATAATTTAAAAAAAAAAAAAAAACCCCCACTTTAATTTAATTAATTTATTTATTTATTTAGTATTTAAACCATTCCATGTAACATTAAATACCAAATTTTTCATATATTAAAATATAGCCTTAACAAATTTGGTGGCTACTTTAATAATGGCTTTGGGTTGTTTATATGCGGCCAGAGAAATGCATGTAATATTATTGGCATTTGTATTTCGTTGGCCAATGGATTTATTTGATACAACACCGACCGGTCGCATTATGAATCGTTTTTCAAAAGATGTTGATGTTGTTGATAATGTTCTACCGCAAGTGATACGCTCTTGGATACTTATGTTCTTTTCGGTAAATTTTAAAAAAAAAAAAAAAACATTTTTTTTATTATTAAAAAAATTTCATAATTAATTTTTTACATTGAAAAAATTGTTGTTGCGTTCCTCATTCGATTGCGCACGGATTGTAGTTCGGTGTAGAAAAGAATAGATTCCTTTACACCGAACTGCACCGAACTAGTTTGGAGGAGTAGAAAAAAATCTACAATTTTATTACTCCTCTTATCGATTATGTGGAACGCAAACAAAATAAAATGTATTTTATTGATTTAATTTTTTGGGTGTTTTGGGCAAAAAAAAAAAAATATTGTAAATGTTTTATTATTAATTAATATTTTTTTCGGCTTTTACTTGATTTACTTTTTTTTTTTTTTTCAATTTATTCGTTTTTTTTTTTTTTTTTATATATAACTAATTTGTGTGTGTATTTTGTTGTTGTCATTTAAAAAAAAAAAAAAAAAACACAATTATTTTTTAACAATAATCTAAATATATGTTTTTGATTGTTTCACAGTAATTATTGTATTTCTATCAACGTTATCATTGTATCTTGGCACATTGGGCGCTGCCATTTATTTACATAATCAATTATTGAATAATGTAATGCGAGCGCCAACAACAACATTTTTTGATGTAACACCCGTTGGTCGTATTCTAAATCGTTTCAGTCATGATGTTGATGAGGTTGACAATGAATTACCGTCAACCATACGTGCATTTTCATCATGTTTTTTTGGGGTATTTTTTTTTTGTGTTGATAAATAAAATTTTCTCTTAATTATTATTAGTTGGGTTTCCGATCGATTACCGATTACACAGGAGTAGTTAAGAGTAGAAAAGAATAGATTTTTCTACACTGAATGACACCGAACTCAAAGCAAAGAGCAAAGGTTTGGAGTAGAGAAAAAAAAAATCTACTCTTTTCTAATCTTACCTACCCCCCCCCTTGTGCGGTAATCGAAATGGAACGCAACTCTTCTTTGATCAAAACAAAAAATTTTAAATAGGAATATTTGCTTATTCTTAACGTTTAAAATAATAATAATTTTTTCTCTCTCTCTCTCTCTCTCTCTCTCTCTATAAAATTTTTTGCTCTCTTCCTTTTATTTTTTATTCATTTTTATTATTATTATTATTATTTAAAAGGTTTAAAGGATCCCAAAAAAGAAAAAAAAAAAACCCAAAAAACAAAAAAATTACTCTTATTTTCTCTTTACTCTCTGTTCATATTTTATTAATTATTTTAATTATATTCTCTTCAATAATGGTTATTGATTTTCTGTTTTCTCTAATGGAGCTTACCTTAATCAATAAAATTAAAAAAAAAAAAGTAATCCTAACAACTCTATATTAAAAAAAACTGAACAAACAACCCCTAAAAAAAAAAATAATGTGAAATTACATAAAGATTATTTTAATTTTAAGATTAATATTTAATTTTTAATTGGTTTTTTGACAGAGTAAGTATTTATTTATTTTTTTTTTTTTATTTGAAATGCTTTGCTTAATTTTTATTAATTATTATTATTTTTATTATGTTTAATTAAAAAAAAAAAAAATCTATTCTAAGGGCTTATCAATAATTTAATTAGTTTTTTTTTATTTTGATATAATCACCCCCCAAAAGACGAACACTATAATTAATGATCTCAATTGCTTTAATGTGTGTGATTAACAATGGAACGCACCAACTGAAGAAGTGTATTCTTTCGATTTTTGGTTGAAATTCTATGGATGTGTTGTAGTAGTACTCGAAAAATATCCATATTTTTTCCTGTATTTCCTCAATTTCATTTTTAGGGGTTAAACAATCCAATAGATGGCGACGAAAATGAATAGTTCTTCATAACTACAATTCTGCAACAAATTCATTGAACATTGAATAAACATCAATCATTTAAACTAATCGTCACATATTTCATATAAGAAACTTTTTTGATAAATATCAAAATGGCGATTTTATTCAAGATGGCCCTCAGCCCGATTCCTGTATGCACGTAAGCATGTGCATCGCATCATCAATATCGAATTTGATAAATAATTTCTACATTCAATTTGCCGGTTTTAATGAACCGGTTCGTAGTGTGTTATTTTTTTTTTGGTAATACTACAGAGTACCGGCGAACTCACCAAAATTAATTTTGAGTATGCACATTTGTAAAGGGTCTTATCCTGACCAAATTTTGTTCTGGACTTAGTGGCGGACTCTTCCCCTTTGGCCGGGGCAAGGGGGGCAAAGTTTGTATGGGAAAACTTTTAAATTTCCCCTCCAGAAATTTAGTGCGGAAGTTGTTAAGGGCCATGGGAATCTAAACTTTTGTTTGGGATTTAGTCGCCCCCCCCCCCCTCCCCTTTGGCCAGAGGAGGGGAAACAAAATTTGGAAAATCTCAAAATCCAAAAAAGTTTCGGCCAAGGAAATTTTTTGTTTTAGTACCTGAAGTGGTAGTGGGAGTCAATATACAAACATTTTTTGTTCCGGACCCAGGCACCGCCTGACCTCGTTTGGCCAGGCAAAGGCTTCAAAGTTTGTATGGGGAATTTTTTTTTTTTTCATATTTTTGGATTTAAATTTTAATAAATAAATTATTTATAAGTGCTAAATGATTGAATTTCATATAATCCTTTTAAAAATGCATTTTTTTTTGGAATTTGATAATTTTTTTTAATTTATAATACACTTCCATGAACATAGAAAGTTGGAAGGAAGTTGAATAAGGACTAAGTCCTTAATAAAACTTTGTGTAGGGATGACCTTTAACTATTTCCCCAATAAATTATCCTTCCGGAGGGGAAATATGAAAAAAAAAATATCCCCATACAAACTTTGAAGCCTTTGCCTGGCCAAACGAGGTCGGGCGGTGCCTGGGTTCAGAACAAAAAATGTATGTATTGACTCCCTCTACCACTTCAGGTAATAAAACAAAAAAAATTTCCTTGGCCGAAACTTTTTTGGATTTTGAGATTTTCCAAATTTTGTTTGATCCTCCCCTGGTCAAAGGAGAGGTGGGCGACTAAGTCCCAAACAAAAGTTTAGATTCCCATGGCCCTTAACAACTTCCACACTAAATTTCCCCTGTGGAGGGGAAATTTAAAATTTTCCCATACAAACTTTGGCCCCCTTGCCCCGGCCAAAGGGGAAGAGTCCGCCACTAAGTCCAGAACAAAAGTTGGTCAGGAATAAGACCCTCTACAAATGTGCATACTCAAAATTAATTTTGGTGAGGTCGCCGGTGCTCTGTAGTTCAGCCGTTTTTTTTTTGGTAGTGTTCATCGGAGCTGAACAGATACGTTTTTGGTTTCGTCGAGAAAAAAAAAAGTCAAAGTTTTTTTAAGTTAAATTCAAAACAGTAATCCGGTCGAACTCTTCTGCAGAAAGAAACGGGTCATCCTCATCATTTATGCTCTCTAAATCGGGACAATTGCATACAAAGTTCTGAGTAGCCGGTTCTTCATCCGCAAAATAGACGTATCATGCTTGAGATGATATTCTTCCCGGCCCCCCACAAAATGTGACCTGAAGCTTCCTACTTCGAAAAATTGCGAAAACCACCAATTTTTCACAAGAATTCCGAGCGAACTGCGTAGAACTTCCATATTGGTGTTTTTTCTACTAACTCGCAGTCCAAATGTTTTCTTAGATTGTCTGAGTGCTTTTAACGTTTTTGATGTTTTGCAAAATAACCCACAGTTCTCGACAAGGTCCTTTACCGCATACTCCTACTAATTGCAGTGTTTCGGTTCTGGTCAAAAAAAAAAAAATCTAAGGGCCATAAACCTTTAAACCAGAGCGTTAGTCCTTACGTTCCCGTAGGACGGATCACGAATTTTTAAACAAAATTAATATATCTTCGTGCATTGACAATTGTGTAATTGTGTACTAAAGACTGATTTTTTGGCAACACTGGTTTAAACAGCTGACGCACGTTTCGTGTTTTGTTTCACTGTCCATGCATCTTCAGTTTGGTCTATAATTTTAACCATGAATCGTCTTACAAACGAACAACGATTGCAAATTATTGAATTTTATTATCAAAATGCGTGCTCTGTTAAGAAAGTTCATCGCGACGAAATTGGGTTCAGCGACGAAGCTCATTTTTGGCTCAATGGGTACGTAAATAAGCAGAATTGTCGATTTTTGGAGTGAATATCAGCCAGAAGCATTGCAACAGCTACCAATGCATTCAGAAAAAGTCACAGTTTGGTGCGGTTTATGGGCTGGTGGCATCATTGGACCGAATGCTTCTTCAAAGCTGATGCGAATCGTAACGTAACTGTGAATGGTGAGCGCTACCGTGAAATGATATCCAACTTTTTTTTGTCCAAAATGCAAGAGCTTGACTTGCATGACATGTGGTTTCAACAAGACGGTGCCACATGCCACACAGTGGACGCGCAACAATGGACTTATTGAGAGGCGAGTTCGGTGAACATTTTATTTCACGTTCGGGACCGGTCAATTGGCTGCCTAGATCGTGCGATTTAACGCCTTTAGACTATTTTTTGTGGGGCTATGTTAAAGGTCATGTCTATAATACAGACAAGCCCGCTTCAATTGACGCATTGGAAGACAACATTGAAGCATTTATTCGTGAGATACCGGCCGAAATGTTTTAGAAAGAGTATGCCAAAATTGGACTAAGCGGGTGGACCATTTGAGGCGCCGCAGTTAATAAGGTCAACATTTGCATGAAATAATTCTTCAAACACATTAAATTATATGGACCGTACTATCAATTCCCCTTTCAATTCCAATTCAATTTCAATTCCCCAATCACCCTTTATAATGATTGTAATTTTTTTTATAAAATATTATGTTCCGGTTCTCACTTCGGATCTCAAAGTCTTGATTATTTTAAAAATGTACTACTTCGAAAAAGCAACAACGTACTTGACGCTTACCAAAACTGTTTCACTGTTATAATTGTTAATTTTTTTAACTTGTCATCCTATATTTTAAAAAAAAGATGGAGCCACATACTAAAGGTTAAGAATTTCTATTTAAAGATTGTATTTAGTAAGTACATTAAAAAAAATAAATAATTATTTGTTAAATTTTTACATTCTTCTTCACTTCTGAGGCGCCTTCTGTGAAATTTTCTATAAAAAAAAGATTTGATTTCATTTTCTACGCCATTTTGAATATTCTAACCTCAAATACTCACATTTCATTGCAAAAATTAAAAAAAAAAAGTATATTTTTTTCATATTCTCCAGCTCCAGCCCAAAAACTACCAAAGTTCATTCAAATCGGACAATTTAATGTAGAAATTACGGATTAATTTCGATATTGCATTTATGCATGCATGTATGCATGCATACAGAAATAGCGGCCATCTTGAATAAAATCGCCATTTTGACATTTATCAAAAAAAAAAAAAACAGTTTCTTCTATGAATTCTATGAGCGGTTTCGTTCGGAATGATTCAGGAATGTTTGTTTAAAATATAATGAATTTGGTTTTTCCATTTTCCCCCCGGCCATCTTGGATTATTTCACACCCTAAAAATGGAATTGAATAATAAAAGAAAAAAATATTGGTATTGTTTTTATTTTTCGAGCACTACTACAATGGTTGCGTTCCATTAATGATTACCGCAGGAGTAGGTAAGAGTAGAAAAGAGTAGATTTTTTTTCTATTCCGAACTACACTTTGCTAAAGTACGGACTAGAGTTCGCCGTAGAAAAAAAATCTCTGCTCTTGGCTACTCCTGCGGTAATCGAACGGGCGAACGCAACTAATCCACATCCAAAAATCGGTAGGATACATTTCAAATGATGGTGCTGGTTCCATTGTAAATTTAATTGATTGAATTTAAATTTTTGATTAATTGAAATTAAATTAAAATTGCAGTTGCTGCAATATTTTTAGCCATGCTATGTCTTGCATATGGTACAATGGAAGCCTCATTATTAATACATCGTATTTTATTAAATATAATAATGCATTTACCAATGGAATTTTTTGATACAACTCCAAAGGGTCGTATTTTATCGCGTTTTTCAACTGATATCAATTGTATTGATAGCGCATTACCAATGCATTTAAAACAATTTTTAAATACTTTTTTAAGGGTAGGTTTTTTTTTTTACGTTAATTTGATTCATTTATTAATATTCTAATTACTATTTTATATTATTATTATTATTATTTTTCTTAAATATGCTGTATAGAAATATTTAAAAAAAAAATAGTTTTTTTTGGAAAATTCCATTGGTTTGTTTTTTTTTTGTTGTGTGTTGCTTACATTAACCAAATTTTTTTTTTTATATATTTTGTTTGCCGTCCAAAGAATCAGGATTATTTCTCAAAGGGGGTTATTTTGATTGAAAATAGTTTAGTTAATTGTCGAAATTTATTCTAAGAAATTTATAAAAAAAGGAAGGAGGGAGATGAGGGTCGGGAAATGAATCATAAATAGATGTATATTTAATAGTAGAATTTTTGTTTGTTTGTTATTTATAGTATAGATGCGGGGGAATTGGCATCAAATGTCAATTTGCAATTGCTATAGAAAGATTTTTTTATAGGTAGTTTTGATAGATATTTTAGTAGTATTTTTTTTTTTTTTTTTAATAGTAAAATGTTATTGTTGCTTATATCGTAATATGATTATGATGAAGAATGAAGATGTTGATGATGATGTTGATGTTGATGATGATGATGAATGCAATATATAATCTTTAAAACAAATGTATTTTGTGCAATTTTATATAATTAAACAATGAATCCGCTAGTTGCGGACGTTGTTTTATAATAAGTAAAAAAATTTATTTACTTTTACCAGCCGACGCCCCCAAAACAAACTCCATCCTGATTGCTATATACAGTGTCTTCCAGTACCACCCTAGACAAAGCCGAATACCACTGGTATTCCTGGGACTATTTCCAGCAAAAAACAGTATCGGAAGGGGCTTGGGGTCTAACTTCAATCACTGCCGAGTTAGGAGGTGTTTGAAAAATGATGTTCATTGAAAACCGTTGGTTTACTTATTAACCAATAATTTCCAAACCATTCAAGCTAGAATAAAAATTACTAGATACTCTATTTATAGGTAATTGAATTACATTCAATTTTGATCGGGATACAATTTTTGCTATCTACCCCTCGTTTAGAGTTATTTTAAAGCTCAAAGTGAAAAAAAGTATTATATTTTTCCATCAAATTTTTCCGGAATATTCATTTTTCTCAAAATTTCTCCGGGGTAAGAGAATTTCTCCGGGGTAAGAATTTGGAGGTAATAACTCCAAATTTATAAACTATTTATTGCGCACAAAAGTTACTTGGGAATAGAAAAAATTTTTTACCCCGGAGAAATTTTGAGAAAAATATGATATTTTTTTCACTTTGAGCTTCTCAATAACTCTAAACGAGAGGTAGATAGCAAAAATTGTATCCCGAGCAAAATTAAAGGTAATTCATTTACTTATAAATAGAATATCTATTGTTTATTCTACCTTGAACGGTTTGGAAATTATGGAAGTTAATATGTGATCAAATGTTTTTCAATGAACACAATTTTTATAAACACCCTGTAAATCGGTAATGGTTGAACTCGGAATAGGTTTAGACTTCGCACCCCCTTCCCTCCCCACCCCCTCCCAGAACGATGTTTTGCTAGAAATACTCACAGAACTACTTGGTATTCGGCTTTGTAGGGGGTCAAGCGAAACACCATGTATAAAAAAAAAAAAAATTTAATTAATATAATTTTTTTTTCATTATTTTTTATTGTCTTTAGCTCTTGGATCATTTATTTGTGAATTATGTTCATTAATTGGTTGTCTTTCAGCATCCATAACATTACATAAATTATTATTATCGGGTATTTTCAAAGCTCCCTATACATTTTTCAATACAATTCCCATTGGTCGTATTCTATCTCGTTTTTCAACGGACATTGACATTATCGATAATGAATTTCCAGAAATTATTCTAGTTACAATTTATTCTATATTTGAGGTACATACAAAATTTAAAATTTTACTAAAAAACCCAAAAAAAAAATTTTTAAATGTATAATTGCACCCCGGAATTAAAAAAAAAATTGCAACCAAAAAAAAAAATAAATAAAAATAATTGCACTAAATCATTATTATTATTATTTTGTGATTTATTTTGGTTTAGTCCCTGACGCCGCCGCCGTCGCCGTCGGGAATTTTCTTTAAATATTTTTTTGAACCTCTATAAAATGTTCCGCGTTTAGAGAGGGGATGATGATTTAATCAATGTCAAAACACAAACATTTACAAACACACACACACAGTCACACCGCAAACACACGTGATTACATTCGGAGAAATGTGATCTAAAAGAAACCACATAATAATATTTTTAATTATATGGGGTATATATATATAGATATATATATATAAAGAGTGTGTCAGTCAGTAAGATACCACCAAAGCCGAATACCTATAAAAAAAAAATCAATTTTCTCCCAAGAGTTTAACATTTCAACATCCTTAACCGGGGTGGTAAGCACAATGTTTTCCAAACCATTGAAAAAAAATGGTCTGTCTCTCTTGTAAAACATTCACATACATTCTGTCAAATAAGTACCCGGAAATTTGAAATTAAACACAAGCAAAATAGGCCCCTTCTAAGGCAATACACTTCTTCCAACGAACAATCCAATCATCGAAACACTTTTTAAAGCTATATTCCGGGATGGCCTTCAGTTCTCGTTGCGAATTAGTTTTGATGTCTTCAATGCTCTCAAAACGGGTTCCACGAAGTGGTAATTTGAGTTTCGGAAACAGGAAAAAGTCACACGGGGCCATATCTGGAGAGTACGGTGGTTGTTCGATGATATTTGTTGAATTTTTGTTCAAAAACTCGTTCACAATGATCGCTTTGTGCGCTGGTGCATTATCGTGGTGCAAAATCCAACTGTTGTTCCGCCACAAATCTGGTCTTTTGCGACGAACATTCTCTCTCAAACGCCTCATAACGCCAAGATAATGTTCTTTATTGACGGTTTGGCCCACCGGTAAGAATTCCGAATGAACAACACCACGAATATCGAAGAACACGGTCAGCATCACCTTGATTTTCGATTTGCTTTGGCGCGCCATTCCGACGATTGTTGACTTGTTTGCATGTCGTACTCGAAAACCCATGTCTCGTCACCAGTTATGATGCGACGACGATGAACGTTGGATCGGAATTTACGCGTTCAAGCATGTCTTCAGCCACCTTACTGCGATTCACTTTTTGAAGAAAATTCAGATCTTTTGGCACCAATCGCGCTGCGACTTTCCGCATACCCAAAACATCAACCAAAATATGACGAGCGGTCTCATGAGACATGTTCATTTCTTGGGCTATCTCTCGCAAAATTATAATGACGATTTTCGAGCAGCATTTCCTTTATTTTGTCGACGTTTTCTTCAGTTGAAGAGGTCGAAGGCCGTCCTGAACGTGGCAAATCGTTCACTTCTTCTCGCCCCTCTTTGAACGATTTATACCAATCGTAAACTTGAGTTTTCGACATGGTTGAATCACCAAATGTTTTTTTCAACATTTCCAACGTTTTGGCACAAGAAATTTCGTTTGAAACACAAAATTTCACACAAACTCTTTGTTCGATATTTTTATCCATAGTGAAAATCGCAACGCACACAAAAGGTTGACTTGTTCCTAACGACGCCGTAAACAAACTAAATGACACACAGTAATAACAATTGACAGAATAGTTGCTGACAGTTGTGCCAACCTGGGAAAAAAAATGTTTGAAATATTCTCAGCGGGAAAATTTAAAATGAGAATTTCCGGGTGCTTATTTGACAGAATGTATTCAGTTAATTTGGATGTAATTTCTAATCCATTCGTTGTAGAATAACTTTTTTTTTACTTTTGGTGTCCATCAATAGCCTTCTCCAACGTGACCTATTCACTGCCAACGTTCGCCAACCGCCGAAAACTCTCAGAATAAGAAGGTTCGCTTTCCAACTTCATCTTTCCAATTTCCCCCGCCGCGGTCTTTCAACGGTCGCTCTTTGAACCCGGTTGGTTTGCGGTTGAGCATTTTTGACAGCGTACGATCGCCATCCATACCATCCATATCACATGACCAAACCACCTAGAGCGAGAGCACCTTTGATAAAACCCCCGAACAATGTAAGGGTTCGCCATAGACATTTTATATAATTGATGGTCATATCGTCTACTACGTCACGTCTACATTTTCCTTTGTCGTTCATCCAAAAATGAGGTGCAGTATTATGTTTTCAAACCCCTCCCCAGCTAACGTCGTTCTTTAGCCTCTGTCATATCTGTCGTATGACTAACGAACAGTTGTTAAGCGATCCCTACGGAATCCACATAGTTATTTACCAATGTCTTCCTCGTGCGCATATGGCGCAATAGGCGATTATGCAACACAAGGCCGGTTCTCATATGAGGGGTTGAGGTGCGAGTTTTTATTTTTACATGTAAATTACAATAACAAATTTACTCGCGGGTGTTTACCCCGCACTCAATAAAAAGTTAAATCAACTTTAACTTTTTACACTCATCTCACTAACACATTCAATTTACTCATTTTTTTATATAAATAAAATTGTGTTTTGTTGATGTTAAATCACCGATAACAAAACAACTACATACAACAAAAAAAAACTCCTCGCTTGTGAATCATCTGAGGGGTTTTTTTTTTAATTTACCCTTACCACCGGGGTTGGATTCCTCATATGAGAACCAGTCTACATAAGCGAGTACCTTATATATTGCATTCGATGGTGAAATTCCAAAATAGTTGGAACACTCCATCCTGTCTCCCTTCTTGTGTATTGGTACAATTATAGCAGTCCTCCGGTTTAACTTCATAGTTCCAAACATGTACAATTAGCTCGTGTTTATGACATTCCATAATACATCCCCACCATATTTTAAGAGTTCACCCAGGTTACGTCGATCAGATCCTGCGGTGCGGAACCTTTACATTTTTCAGAGCTTCAGAGCTTCTCTGATTTACTCATTTGATGGTTCCGAATTGTGCTGTTTGGTCCGGAAGCTCGTTTTCTTTATTTCTACTGGTTCTAGGGCTTGCTGTTTTAAGTAGATTTTTAAAATATCCGCGATGACCCTTTCTTCATTCGCCATAATCGCACTATTGGTATCCTGCTTACTACAAAGATGGGGTTTTTGTATGAATCCGCTAGTTTGGTTCGCTGTTTTCAGGCAACGGTTGAACACCATGTTCCTTTGTGTATGTTCTTGTATGTGTGTGTGTATGTGTGTGTGTGTGTGTGTGTGTGTGTGTGTGTGTGTGTGTGTGTGTGTGTGTGTGTGTGTGTGTGTGTGTGTGTGTGTGTGTGTGTGGAAAACGTGTGCTGGCCTGTTAGAATAACAAATTGGTTAAATTATACCATAGATCACATTTTCCTTTAATTCCGTTCGTTTCGAGATATTATTCAGGTTTAATGTCGAAAAATGACATATTTCTTCATCATTAAATTCTTCAGAAAAATGAAATGTAAATTCATTTATCTATAAATTAATTGTTATTCTACCCCGATTGACTTTGGTGGTGATGCCGCCGCTGGTAAATTCGGCATCCAAGCCAATTGCGGGTGGTCACGAATTCAAATTAACGGCCGGAAATTTGTTTTCTGTGCTTTTTCTGATTGGAATTCTTGAACTAAATCATTTTGGATCAAATTAATGAATATTTTTGGTATATTAATGTGTCGGACGAATCCAAGGATTAACGAAAGTCTCTAGACACACAAATACGCAATAATACATGAAAGTATCCTCGGGACCATTTTCAAATTATTTCCATTGCCTGAGGAACCGGCATCATTCAATTGGCCAGGTTCATTCTGACCAGGACCAATGGATGTATGAATATGAAATAGATGGTGTGGCATGCAATAACCTCAAGGGATCAAGTCTTTCGGTGGAACTTAGCACCCAAACCCAATTTATAATCTATCCTACACCGAATGCAGATTAGAAATTGTACCCGCGCATAATGACTGAATGCGAATGTTTTATAACACTGTACTCTGTGTTAAGTTTATATTGTTAAGATTGTCAAAAGAAAAAGTATTGGCCTTTTATTGAGAGCGGGCAGTGGGCTAGTGTGATACTGCAAGACACACTTTATATATATACATATACATTAAAATATCAAATATATTGTAATTTTTTTTAGCATTTGCATCATTGGGTTGTGATTTAATTCCATTACTCGGTTGTTTATTTGCTGCAATTGCGTTACATAAAAGTTTATTGCATGGTATTTTACAAGCGCCATTATTATTTTTCGATACAACACCAAGTGGTCGAATTCTGGCACGATTTTCAAATGACATTGATGTTATCGATAATGAATTACCAGAAACGATACTCGGTACAATTTATTGTATATTTGAGGTAAACCAAAAAACAAAAACGATAATCAATCAATCAATCTTAATCAATCAATGAATTGCCCGCATCAATCAAATTTTGATAAATAATAATATTAATATTTTATCATAATCTATACTAAAAAAAAAAAAAAATAGCAAATTTTGCACATAACCAAAAAAAAAAAAAATTAAAATCACATACCGTTCGTATTCGTAGTAGTATACATTTTATATATAGAGATTTGTATTGATTGGTTTTTGTGATTGTAAGAGTACATTTACAGTCGGTTTACAATGCAAAAGACTTAAGACCTAAGACCTAAGTTACAAAAATTATTCACAATAGTTCAGTTCCATTCGATCGTTTACCGCAGGAGTAGTTAAGAGAAGAAAAGAATACATTTTTCTACGCCGCCGAATTTAATCGGATGCGTATAGCAAAGGGTAGTTTGGAGTTTGGAAAAACAAAACTACTCTTTTAAGGTGGATTTCCTTATGCGGGGAAATGCGAAATGCGGGTGCGGGATTATTTTTAATTACCTCACACACACACACACACGATTTCCATTTGCGGGTAAAATTTTTAGTTTCTATATACGTATTCTTGAAATGCCTATGCCAAATCCGGTTGCACATGCGAAGAACGAATCCTCGCGTGTCAAGTACGAACATTAAAATATCCCCACAGATGATTCACAAGCGAGGAGTTTTTTGTTGTTGTATGTAGTTGTTTTGTTGTTATCGGTGATTTATCATCAACAAAACACAATTTTATTTATATAAAAAAAAAATGAATAATTTGAATGTGTTCGAGAGGTGAGGTGAGGTGTAAAAAGTTAAAGTAGAGCCCAGGGAAAATACGCACAGACAAATTTGTAGTTGTACTTTACATGTAAAAATAAAAAAACTCGCACATTCGTTCTTTTTTTTAACCGGTTGGTGGCCGGCTTGAATGTATGTGTTAAAAAAATGTCAAAATGCCCGAGAGTTAAACCTTTTTTGGTAAAGGTGAATTTCTATTTTAAAGGTCTATGTTGCCGGATGTGAGCTGCCAGCTGCCGGAGAAAAAATTACGATTCATATATAAAATTTTTCCCCTGAGAAATTTTTTCCCTTAACTTTAACTTTTTGCCCTGCGCTCTCGGGCTTTTGAATTTTTTTTAATGCATACCTTCACAATTGGAATTTCTGAAAGGTTTGTTTTGTATAAGAAAAAAGTTAAAAAATAATTTACTCGGCAAATGGAAACATTATGTGTGACCGAAAAATGAAAAATATTCCCTCACCTGGGGGTTTTTTTCCGCATAAGGGAAATCAATCTTTACCTACACTACACTTACCGACAAAGTTAAGAAAAAGTTAAAGCTAATGTCCATCAACTTTTATAAACCAGGCAACAAGAGTCATAACAGCTTTTGCATTTTAAACAAACGTCCTCATGTTTGTTATTTTTTAACTTTGTTTTTAGGTCTTAGGTCTTTTTTGGTAGGGCAAACGTCTTAAAAGTCTTTGCATTGTGAACCACCCACCACTGTCCACTGTGGGTGATTTTTTTTTTAGTTAGACATAACATTCACGCAATTACTAATTTTCACTAATTATTACTAATTAAATTAAAAAATAACACATAATTAATACTTTTTTTTCGGGCAAATTCAAAAGAATAGGATCTATAAAAGTATAGCTTGTTGAATGGACTTGATTAGAATTGAGAATTTTTTCAAGTTTTTCATCATTTTTAGTGTATTTGACATATGTTATTCCATTCATACACTTGTGCTTTTTAGACATGGCCAACGCGTTCACCGAAGGCCTTTTACGATTTTCTAAGCATTTCGGCAGCAGAAATTTCAAACACACAAAATTTAATCCAACTTCTTTGTGGAATATTTTCGTACAAGTTAAAATCGCTGTTAACTGTTTACGATAATAAGCGTCACTGTGCTTCAATTAATCAAGATATTACCATGAAATTTGACACAGGTGTCAGTGACAGTCTTACCAAATTATAAAAATAAAAAAAAAACCAGATTTTTCCTCGCATCGCAAAACCTCGCAAAAATTAAAATTGAAAATTCCGTGTCCTTTATTTGTACAAAGTATTGCCGACACAATATTTTCCATTGTTTTGTGTTCGTTTCATTCACACTAACACTCACACATGCGTGGTGTCACTTGACAAAAACCGACGACGACGATACTTAAACTGGTGTCGGTGTGTGATTGGTGTTATGTGAAAAAGAGTTGCACTAATTGGTTGATAAATTTAATTTTATTTATTAAACTATTAATTATTTTTTTTCTTTTTAAAACACATTTTTGTTTTTAATAGCGTTAACATCAATGTTTAGTGATTTATGTCCACAGCTCGGTTGTCTATTTGCCGCCATTGCTTTACATAAAAATTTATTATATGGTATTTTACGGGGTCGATTATTATTTTTCGATACAACTCCAATTGGCCGAATCCTATCGCGATTCTCTAAAGACATTGAGGTTGTCGATAATGAATTACCACGAACAATATCGGATACAATTTATTTGGCATTTGAGGTAAAGAACACAAAAAACCCTTAGATATAATATAAAAAAAAATTAAAAACTATGCACCAGAGTAGAGATTTAATTTATTTATGGGATGGGATGGGATGGGAAACAAAATACCTTACAGGGATGTTGTGTTTGTTATTTTCCTTCTTTTTTTTTATGTTGTAAATTGTCCCTCGGTCTTATTTTATTATATAGAATTTATTTCACGACCCCCCGTGAATCGTTAAAAAATTGCGGAAATTATTAATAATTTTTTTTTTTTCAATTATATTTATATTATAGTTATATTTGCTGTGTCCAGTGATTTAGGAATAAAAATTGGTTGTTGGCGGGCTGCAGCCCTTTTGCATACCTATCTTTTTATGGGTATAATTCATGCACCACAAATCTATTTTGATGTAACACCAATTGGACGTATTCTATCCCGGTTTTCCAAAGATATTGATGTAATCGATACAACTTTGCCACCTCAATTATCATCTTTTCTATCCACTTTATTTAAGGTATAAAAGTTGGCCGGGGGGGGGGGGGGGGGTTTATCGGATTTTCGGGTCTCATAGTCGGGGGGGAATTTTTTTTTCATTTTTGTGAATGCGTTTATCAAAAGGGAATTAATTCATTAAAAGTTTTTTTTTATTTTGTATTTATATTATATTAAAGAAAATATATGCATGTCGGATCTTTTGCAGGGTTTGCTAATCTTAGCGTTTTTGCTAATCTCATCATCAAACAAGGTTGGACGCCCCTGAAGAGTGTATTTTTTCGATTTTTTGTTGAAATTCTGTGGATCTGATGTAGTAATACTCGGGAAATAAAAACTCGGGAAACTGAGTTTACCCTCAATTTCATTTTTTTGGGCGGTGAAATAATCCAAAATGTCGTCGAAAATGAAAATTTGTCATAACTCCCCCATCAATTCTGGATCAAATTCACTGCATGTTTTAACAAACATCAATCATTTGGACTAATCCGCATAATTCATAAAAAACATTCTTTTTTTACAACTATCAAAATGGCGATTTCATTCAAAATGGCCTCGCTAACCCTTTATTATATATAGCATACACGCAATATCGAAATTAATCTATCTCATTTCCACATTTTTAGTATGATTTCGATCAGCTTTGGATGTTTTTTTTTGTAGTGCTCATGAACGTAAACAATACGTTTCTTGAATTTTTGGGAAAATTCAAGTATTTGAGGTTATTTTTTTTTTTTTTCAATAATCAAGTTCATTTATTTCTTTTTTTTTTCTTTTATATACTAAACAATAAATTAACACATTTTTAAAAAAATTATAATATATACATTGAACCCGATTTAGGGGCTTGGTCACTTGGGAATAGCTCCCTCACTTATTCCCCGTTAAGTTAAATTCCTTACTCCTAACCATTTATCTCAAATCTCCCCTACAAAATTTCCATCCAAGTTTCCCTTACTCTCATATCACATATCCATCTTTCCTCACAACCCATCCCTTTGCATTTAGCCCCATCACATCTCCCCACCTCACCCTAATTATCATCATTCTTATCTTATCAAACTTCAAATCCCCCCCCCCACCCCCTTGCAATTTCGAATACACCTCATTTCTCCTTCTGTCTCTTCCCCTCCTTTACCCTACTGTTTTTCACACAATTTTCTTCAGCTTTTCTTACCAATATTTTTCGCTGTCAATCTCCAATATTCCATATATTGTTGATTCCCAATTCTATTTCATTTCACATGCCTGTTTTTATGCTTTTTATGAGATGGTATAGTTAAAAACGCACTTGCCCAGTGAGAGCCCAGCCAAGAGATATTCTTAAGATATTCTCTTGATAAGTTCAGAAAAACTTCCTAAGCTCCCTTTTGCATTTATATAAATGAATTTTTTTTTCTTTGGATGCTTAGGGCTTCTGATATTATTCCGTAGCCGTAGTTTCATTGGACCAAAATTCAATTGGAGTCCGCGTTATCTCTATCCTGGTAAATCCACATAAGGGCGATGTACAAACGTACGATCCGGCATCCAGATGACTCTAACATCACCCATGTCCTTGTTTGCCCAACTCATTTGGGACTTCGTCGTGGTGACATGACACGGACCAACTTGGAGTTGAAACTGTTTTGCTGAAGTATAATCAAAGTCGTCTGACTATCAAAGAGTTTATGTTGACACGAATTCTATTAATATCTCTCTATCTCTCTCTTTTTCTCACTCTCTCTCTCTCTCCCTCTCTCTCTAATTGTGTTCGGCTGCTGATTTTGTCGGATTTTGATCGCAACTATATCTCCGCTTTGAATATACTTGGTTGAATCCACTCCACTTAAAGAAATGCTATGCTAACATCTAGGACCATAGGTTAGACCGTCGTAAAGGTCCGACATCCTCATAATCCCCCACCAACCTCTTTTCGCGCTCTCCTCCATTCGAAGGTGTACCTGGTGTTGTTACCCGGTGCATCTCTAGGCCTCCTGTAGGCCTCCTTTTTCGGGAGTTATCTGAAGTAATTGATGTTACCACTTCGACCAGCTTTCCACTGATCTCTCCAGTAGCGTGTTGCAGTTATTTTCCGGCTCTCCTTTTCTATGCTCTAATCCGTTATGCTCACGTATTAGATGTCAATTTGGATTGCGGTAGTTCCGCAACGAAAGAGTGCTCCTCCCGCTTCCATAGGGGGCATGCCTCCGTAGTCGGTGGACTTCCCTAGGCACAGTCGGTAGAAAACCTGGAGTATTAAATCCTAAGATTTTGTTCTATTATGTGTAGGAATTAATAATGCGGATTTTTTGGCTTGAAAATGGCCAAAATGAATGAGTACATTAACCAATATATTGCCCATCGTTTGCTATGACTTCCTCCCATCTTTTAGGAAGTTTGTTGATTCCTCGTTTGAAGAAGTCCTCATCTTTCGAGGCAATCCATTCATCGACCCATTTTTGCACATCTTCAGCATTTCGAAAGCGTACATCTGCCAGGCTGACCTGCATTGATCGGAACAAATGGTAATCAGAAGGAGCAAGGTCTGGAGAGTACGAGGGGTGATCAAGATGATCCCAACCGAGCCTCTTAATTTTTTCTTTAATGATGTTTGCACGATGTGATCTGGCGTTGTCATCATGAAAAAAAACTTTGTGGTGTTTTCGAGCTATCAATGGTCGTTTTTCGTTCAATTTCTTTGCCAGTTTGTTCAATTGGCGTCTGTAGCGTTCAGCTGTAACCGTTTCATTCGATTTTAACAGCTCATAATACACGACACCCTTCTGATCCCACCAAATGAACACCATAAGCTTCTGGCAATGAATATCGCGTTTTGATTGTGAAGTTGATGGTTGACCGGGATCAACATATGATGCTTTACGTTTGGGGTTATCGTAATAGACCCACTTTTCATCGCCAGTGACAATTCGACTCAATAAACTATGTTTTTTGTGCTCTGCAAGATGTTTTTCGCCTGTTTCGATTCGTGCTTTGAGTTGATTTTCATTCAGTTGATGTGGGACCCATTTTCCAAGTTTTCGAATCTTTCCCATTGCATGTAAACGTTTACCAATGGTTGTTTGGTCGACATTCAACGCCATTGCAAGTTCATGTTGCGTTCTACACGAATTTTCATCCAATAACGCTTGCAATTCTTCGTCTTCAAATTTTTTTTTGGCTGACCTGGCCGTTCTTTGTCTTCCAAGTCAAAATCACCATTTCGGAAGCGTACAAACCATCGTTCACAAGTTGCTTGAGCTGGAGCATGTCCACCATAAGCCACCAACCAACAAACGATAACTTTCAGTAGCGGTTTTCTTCAAATGAAAGAATGTAACTAAACTTCCCTGCACAACCACTTTTTCAGGCACGAAATTCCACATGTTTGATGCAATAAAAAACTTTGTTGTTTACACTTCAACGAAATGACACATACTGCAATTTATAGCCCAATGACAGACAAAAAAAAAAGAAAATGGCCGCGGTGTGTTGCGATACACTCAACGCAAGTTACGTCATCTGTTATCCAAATCCGCATTATTAATTCCTATACCCAATACATAACTTTTTGTTTTCGCATTAGTTATTTAGCTGCGCATTCTAGGATGCATTCCCCGTTTGCCACCACCGCGTAACCAGGTGTAACTAACACTTGATGGGGATGCTGGGGAATGAGAATCATCGCCATGACGACCTATTGAAGGATTTAACTCTTTCCATCTTCCCCCTAACAACCTCCAGGGTCCATAAAACCCGCTAAGGCATTTCCTTTCGATTCTAAAGCCTCTTTAGAATATTTTTAATAATGTCATTTCCAACAATGAAATCAGACCAGAATTTTTTTTTATCAATTTCGATATTGATTCATGCGCATGCATGAATGCAGAGCGTAACGGAGGCCATTTTGAATAAAATCGCCATTTTGATATTTAGAAATAAAAAAAAAAATTTCTTTTATGACATATGCGGATTATAGATTTAAAATTGATGTTTATTGAAAATTTAAGTTAATTTGCTTCAGAAGTGTAATTGTAATTATGGAGAATTATTCATTTTTTGGACGCCATTTTTTTTGGATTATTTCACCTCCTACAACTTTTATTTCTCGAGTCTTACATATCCATAAACTTTCAGACAAAAAATAGGGAGGATACACTTCAGATTGTAAGTTACAAAAAAAAGTAACTAACGCCCTCTGTATATTTACGCTCGCTCGCAAACAATTCCGCACAATCCAACATAACCTTACTTAATTAAGAAAAAAAAAAAGAAAAAGTGGTCGATCTGCTCTGTTGAACACACTCAAATCAAAATCTCTGTAGAATAATTTGCACTTATTATAATTGTTTGATGCTTTTTTAAAAAAAAAAAAAAAACTTTTGTATTATTAGTCAATTTGCTTTAAATATTTCTAAGTCACTACTGTTTTTAAATCTATGTTTTGTTTTGTTTTGTCTATTTTTTGGCTATTTATATTTGTTAAAAAAAAAAAGAAAAGTAAATCAAGTTTTTTTTGCCTAAATTTTAATTAATGCTTAAATTATTTATTACAATAACCAATCAAAAACACATTAAAAAAAACAAAATCAATCAATTTTCCCCGTAATATTATTATAAATAGGTTGTGGCAACATTAGTCGTGATCAGCGTTGCAACATATCAATTTTTATATATTATTATACCAATAGCTGTATTATATTATTTTGTACAAAGATTTTATGTGGCAACATCACGTCAATTAAAACGTTTAGAATCTGTTTCACGATCGCCAATCTATTCGCATTTTGGTGAGAGTATTCAAGGATGTCCGACAATTCGTGCCTATCACGTTCAAGATCGGTAAATGTGTTAAACAACAATAATATTGCTGATGAATTTTTTATAACTTTGTAATTGTTTCCCTATTTCCCTATAGATTCATAACCGAATCCGAGGATAAAGTTGATTTTAATCAAGTTTGTTATTATCCAAATATAATAGCAAATCGTTGGTTAGCCGTACGCCTTGAAATGGTCGGTAATTTAATAATATTATTTGCTGCCCTATTTGCTGTACTAAGTCGTGACACAATGGAAGCCGGTTTAGCCGGTCTATCTGTTTCGTATGCCTTACAAATAACACAAACATTAAATTGGCTAGTGCGAATGACTTCGGATGTTGAAACAAATATTGTAGCCGTTGAACGGATAAAAGAGTATGGTGAAACAAAACAGGAAGCCGCTTGGGAATTACCAAATAGTACACTGTCAAAAAATTGGCCAGAAAGTGGTACAGTTGAATTTCGTAATTTTCAGGTACGATATCGCGAGGGTTTAGAATTGGTATTACGTGGTATTAGTTTTATTGTCCAAGGTGGTGAAAAAGTCGGTATTGTGGGACGTACCGGTGCGGGTAAATCAAGTTTAACATTATCACTGTTTCGTATCATTGAGGCAGCCGACGGTGAAATTATTATCGATGGTCAAAATATATCAAAATTAGGATTACATGCATTACGTTCCCGTTTAACAATTATACCACAAGATCCGGTACTATTTTCGGGATCTCTACGATTGAATTTAGATCCATTTGAAAATAATACCGATGAACAAGTTTGGCGTGCGCTGGAGCATGCCCATTTAAAGGCATTCGTTAAAGGTTTAACAGCCGGTTTAATGCATGAAATAAGTGAAGGTGGTGAAAATCTTTCCGTTGGACAACGTCAATTGGTTTGTTTGGCACGTGCTCTATTGCGTAAAACAAAACTGTTGATATTGGATGAGGCAACGGCTGCCGTTGATTTAGAAACTGATGATCTGATACAGGTAATTTATTTAATTATTTAATTATTTTGTGTTTTTAGTTTAATAACTAACCAAATATTGAGTCTTTAACAATGAGTTTCCAAAAGAATCCATGAATCCAAAAGCGGAGACTGACTGCATCGACCGACAGGAATAAATTGTAGTCTGATGGAGCAATGTCTGTTGAATGTGGCGGATGGGATAGGACTTACCAGTCAACTTGACTGAGTCAAGTGCTTTTAACGTTTCTTTGACTGGTCTTGCAGCTTGTGTGGTCTAGCATTATCATGCTACAGAATCACACGGTCTTTTTGGCTTCTAGTCGTTTTTATGCAATTCTCGGCTCAATTAGAGTAATTACTCTCATTGTCAGTCTAAAACGTTCAGCAGTAATGGTTTAAGGAGCTCATTGTATAATTTCTAAAACCAAGCTGCGGTCCCATCAGATCCACAGCATAACCGTTGAAATCATGAATATTGCGTTTTGCTGTTCGTTGCAATTCGATGCAGAATGTCTTTGAAGCAAAGTTTCACACATTGTTTATCGATTTTCTTGTTGTCATTCCGTCAATTCGTATGGTTCACTAACAATACGATAGCTTTTGGATCATTCCGATCTTCTATAAACGTTTGGAATCAATTGCGCTTGGGTCAGTACCCGTTCTATTACCTTTTTACCACGCCATACACAGTCTAAAAATTTGCGCCCTTTATAACACGGTTGCCGTTTTCCGATCACCCATAAACATACGATTCGTGGTTTTGTTGTTGAGGTTTCCCCTTTTGGGTTATCTAGTCCTCTGGATAACATTTTTATAACAAAACAAAAATTCAATTCGGTGAATTAAAAGAGGAATTCGTCTTCCTATTTAAAAAAAATAGTGGCCTACTGAAAGAAGCGCCCTAAGCGATTGCAACGTTTGCATGTATGAAAGGCTCCGGGTAACATCTAATGACAATGCCCCAATAATTCTGCCGTTTGACATTTGGATTTTCACGGATCAAAACTTACAATTCTTCAAATTTGTTTTTTTGGTGCACCAACGCGGCGTTCTTGATCTTACTTATTTACTTTTACATTGGCGGGCTTATAACCTACAATTAAACCACCTTTTAATTCTGCTTGTAAGATCCCCTTATTAAAACAGGGTCCCTTAACACTAATTCTTAGAATAAGGGAAATACGGGAGGGGGGAGAGAATGGGGCGGAAGTGTTTGAGAATATTTCGTTTGAGATTGCACTTACTATACACACGAATGCTATTAAGAACGTTCCGTGTTTAGAGCGCCCTTTAACTTGAAAAATAACGGATTTTGATATTTTTGAGTTTTTTTTTTATACATCATGCGAAACCCGGCGAATTGTCTCTAAATCCCGGAGCCCGGAAATCGTATGTCAAAAACGCGGAGATTCCGGGTCAAACCCGGATAGGTGGTCACCGTACCTACAATTGGCTTTAGCATCCACAATTCACCGCCTTCTACAAATCGGGCCCCTATTTACCGCCGTAGCCGGAAACCGCACCTAGGATCGCAAGATCCCCGTCGATATCATCCTTCCGACTGCTCTGCGGTCTCCCAACACTCCGTCATCCCCCCTCCGGCTTACTGTCACCTCAAACGACCGGAACCTGATGTGTTGAACAATTGAAGAAGTGGCTGTGAAAAAAAAGATGTATCAATTCAAAATCATATCCATTGTTCCTTGTCGTCGGGCCATCCATGATTCGTAGGATTTTATTTTCAAAACGTCTGATTGTGAGACGTTGTTCACAATCACTTGGACGGCCCATACGCTTCCGATCCATACGACGTAGCAATTGGCGGCCGCATTAGTGCCTGATAAAGCTTTACTTTTAGTTTGTTTTTTTTTTTACTCAATCGTCTTAGAATAAAACAAAACCTTTTTTTTTGTCAAACTGTAAAATTTATATTTATTTTGCCGATGAAATTCTGAATTTTGCACTTCATCATATAGTAATATGATGATCATTGGTAATTTGGCTGCCAATATATAGGATAACCTATCAAATCTGTTTCGAATTCTTTTTGATCAATTGTTATATATTATTTGGATGTTGTGTTCTAAATTTTTATTAATGCGTGGATTTATTAATCGAATTGGTCTTCGAATCACTTTTAAAATCCCACTTTCAAATCTTCCCAATTCAAGTAACGTGAACAACGTGAACGCCTCTTTAACGGCGCCCATATATTTGCACCCACCTTGCCGCGTACTCCTGAATCCGTCAATGGTTTCAAACGCTATTGATTTTATACCCTTTATACTTGCACTTGTGCTGTAACCTGCGGCACAGCGTTATTTTTGACACATTTATCAGTTTTTTTTGTGGAAAAAACCGAATTCTTCCATCGTGCGCCATTATTTTTATCCTAATAACACTGTCGTATGCTGTCGGCTTTAAAATCAACAAACAAACAAAATGGTGCTGCGGAAAAATTCCTTTTCCATAATCTGTCTTATAACGAATAGCTTGTCATTTGTTGAACGATCATTACGGAATCCGCACATTGATATATTAACCAATAATTTGGTCCGTATTTGTGGGTAATAGACGTTTTCGCTACAGCATTTAAGCGAATTTAACCTTATTGGTGGTGTATTTAACAATGAAATTTCCCCCGTAATTCACACAAACCAGAATGTCTCCCTTCTTGTATACTGGCACTACTAGTCAAATACAGCATGCTCCGTTTCTCTATCCATTTTATGTTCACCACTACTAGGTGGACTCTCTACCCACCTGTGCACACATTAAAATCTCCCAGCAATATTTTAATATCACGTCTGGTCGCCTGATTGTGTAAACGATTTAGAGAGTTTTTCATGTCCTTCGTTTCTGCACCACTGCGCTGCAATTTTCAAGTCAGTCAAGTTTTGCCTTACCCATGAATTTTTTCTCATCCCATCCCATTCATTCCCATAAATTCCGTTGGGATTCACTCGAAAATGGTTTTAATTAGCCCATAAATTTCTTCTACAAGCCATGCTTCATTTTTATTCTCTACAAAATTGCATCATTAAATTTTTTTCTAATCCCAATCCCATCCCACTGAGGAGCTCCCATAGAAATCCAATCGTGTTCTTGGGAATGAATGAATGAACATTATTTTATGTTAAAATTTTATGGGGAGTTGAATGATGATAAATTTAAGCCGCCTCCTTTACCATCTGGTAATCAATACGTACTTCTTGTTACAAGTGTTTGCCTTGCAGCGTTTTTTTTTATATTCTTTATTGGATAAGATGGTTCTTTTTGCAGGTCACCGCCATGTTTCTTTCGTCTGGACCGTTGTTGTTATGTCCAGTTTTTTGTGTTTTTTTTTTTTAATGTTTTCAATCCACCCGGTCACATGATTATTGTTCCTCCAGGACATTCCTCCAGGATGACAATTTTAAATCATATTGCCCTTATTTCCGGAGTCATTGCCGTTTTTCCAATTTCAAGGGGGAATCGGAAACGTCATACTTTTCATCATGCACAGTATCAATCAGTCTATTGCCATAAAAAATAGGATTTCCTTCTCGCACTAACACATTACTATACATTGAACATAATCCAGTGCATGAATTATGGTCATTATCTGGTATACTGAGGTAAAGTGTGATTTTTTAGCTATTATCTTTTTGGCAACACTGGTTTAAACGTACTGACGCACGTTTCGTGTTTTGTTTCACTGTCCGCATGCATCTTCAGTTTGGTCTATAATTTAACCATGAATCGTCTTACTTACTTCTTTTACTTCTGCGCGCCTACAACCTATAATTGGTTTTGGCGTCCATTAACAGCCTTCTCCAACCGGACCTATTTACCGCCAACGTCCGCCAGCCGGAAACGCCGAGGGCCCGAAGGTCCACTTCTACTTCGTCTTTCCACCTCCCCCGCGGTCTTCCTACACTCCTAGATCCGCCCGGCTTACTGTCCAACATTTTTGACGGTATACGATCGCCATCCATTCGTACCACATGACCAAACCACCTCAGGCGACCGATCTTAATGAACCGAACGATGTCGGGTTCGGTATATAATTTATATAGCTCGAAATCAAACCGCCTACGCCACCATCCCCTTTTCTTTGTAGGTCCAAAGGCCAAAGGCGTAGTATTTTCTTTTCGAACCCTCCAAGTCGCCGTTCGGTGGCGTGTGTCATGCACCACGTTTCAGAACCGTAGGTCACAATTGGTCGAATCAGTGTTTGATATAGCTTTAGTTTCAATGTTTTACTCAATGTCTTCGAGAAGAACATCTTTCGCAAACCGTAAAAGGCCTTGTTTCCCGAAGCAATCTGGGATTGAACTTCCTCCGCTATATCGTTTTCGCTGTTTATGCTGCTTCCAAGGTAGCTAAACCTGTCCGCCGTTTCATATTTGTTCTGACCAATTGATACGCTTTGATGTTGTGCCATAAACCTACTGTTCGTTGGTGCGATCATATACTTGGTTTTCTCCTCGTTTACCCTTAATCCCATTTCCGAAGCTTCACGTTCCAACAGTAAGAACGCTTCTTTAACGGCACCCATACTTCTACCCACTACGTCAATGTCATCGGCATAGCCGAGTAATTGAACAGATGACGTAAAAATAGTGCTGCTGGTGTTAATGTCGGTCGTCCTCCTTATACATTTTTCCAATATAACATTGAAAAACAATGTAGCCAAAGGGTTCCTTGCCGTACTCCGTCAATGGTTTCAAATGCATTCGATTTGATCCCCCTTATTTGTACATGAAATGTAACTTGCGTCAGTGTTAGTTTTGACATGGCTATCAATTTTTGGGGGAATCCAAATTCCTCCATTGTGCGCCATAATTTTTCCCTAATAACACTGTCGTATGCGGCCTTAAAATCAACAAATAGGTGGTGTGTTACTACACTTTGAACTCCCTACACTTTTCCATTATCTGTCGTCATATGACGAACAGTTGATCAGTTGTTGAGCGATCATTACGGAATCCACATTGGTATTCACCAATGACTTCCTCCGCATATGGTAATAGGCGCTTATGCAACACATAAGCGAGTATCTTATATGTTGCATTCAGCGAAGATATTCCCCGATAGTTGGAACACTCCATCCTGTCTCCCTTCTTGGATGTATTGGCACAATTACAGCCAGCTTCCACCCCTGTGGTATAACCTCATAGTTCCAAACATGCACAATTAGCTCGTGTTTATAACATTCCACAATACATCCCCACCACATTTTAAGAGTTCACCAGGTGCGCCGTCAGATCCAGCCGCCTTTCCATTCTTGAGCTTCAGAATGCGGCTTCTCTGGTTTCCTCATATTTTGGTTCCGAAATTAGTGGTTGTGCTGTTTGGTACGGAAGTTCGTTTTCTGCATTTCTACCAATTGGGTTGCTTGCTGTAAGTAGATCTTTAAAATACTCAGCCCATCTCGCGATTGATCTTTCTTCATCCGCCAAAATTTCACCGCTGGTATCCTTACAAAGAAGGGGTTGTTGTATAAATCCGCTAGTTACAAATCTTATTCTCCTGTACAAATTTTTACTGTCATTCATGCTGGACGACAGCGTGTCTATATCCCGCAAAATATCCTGCTCATGACGCATTTTCTTGTTTCGGAATAATTTGCGTTCAATGGATCTTTTGGTTCTGTAGTCATCCATGGCAGTTCGTGTGGCGCGCTGAAGATATTTTAAACGCCCTTGGTTCTTTATTGCTCATGAGCCGAAACCGTCTTACAAACTATTGAATTTTATTATCAAAATGCGTGCTCTGCTGTTAAGAAATTTCATCGCGCGCTTCTTCCATTTTATGGTCAGTTTAATCGACACACTGAAGCGGCTATTCGGGCTATTGTGACTAAATTTCGTACCAAATTTACATTGTAGGACATTAAACCTCGAACCACCGCTTACGTAGAGTGTGAACTGAAGAAAATATCGCAGCTGTATCGGCCAGTGTTTGTCAATGATGACCATCAATTATCGATTCGTCGCCGTTCGCAGCAATTGGGCCTCTGTTACTCAACGTCGTGGAAAATTTTGCGGAAAGATTTAGGTGTGATGCCTTTCAAAATACAGCTGGTGCAAGAATTGAAGCCGAACGACCTACCGCAACGTAAAATTTTTGGTGAATTTTTGGCTCTTGGAAAGTTGGCCGAAGATCCACTTTTTTTACCGAAAAATTGCGTGTTCAGCGACGAACCTTATTTTTGGCTCAATGCGGGTACGTCGTAAATAAGCAGAATTGTCGATTTTGGAGTGAATAGCAGCCAGAAGCATTGCTACCAAGCTACCAGAAAAAGTCACAGTTTGGTGCGGTTTATGGGCTGGTGGACCGTCATTGGACCGTCTCTTCTTCAAAGATGATGCGAATCGTAACGTAACTGTGAATGGTGAGCGCTACTGTGATATGATATCCAACTTTTTTTTGCCCAAAATGCAAGAGCTTGACTTGCATGACATGTGGTTTCAACAAAACGGTGCCACATGCCACACAGCACGCGCAACAATGGACTTATTCAGAGGCGAGTTTGGTGAACATTTTATTTCACGTTCGGGACCGGTCCATTGGCCGCCTAGATCGTGCGATTTAACAAACTTAGACTATTTTTTGTGGGGCTATATTAAAGCTCATGTCTATACAGACAGACAAGCCCACTTCAATTGACGCATTATATGGACCGTACTATCGATTCAAATAAAGATTTCATGCATTTTTCTGAATTGTATGGGGTTTTTTTTTGAAAAACTCTCCTATAACTTTCCTAAAAAATCACCCTTTATTACCCCTTAAACTTAGTTATAGACCAAAAATTTATAAATTGTAGTATTTATGTACAATAAAAAAAAAATAATTTTTTTTTCTTTGGTTTATTTAATACACAGAATACAATTCGTACAGAATTTAAAGATTGTACTGTACTGACAATTGCACATCGTTTAAATACAATTATGGATTCGGATAAGGTAATTGTTTTGGATCGTGGTATGATTTCGGAATTTGCAACACCCACCGAATTATTACAAAATAAAAAATCAGCATTTTATAGTATGGCAAAAGATGCTGGATTAGTTTAAAACAGAACAAGAATTTCTTTTTTTTTTTTTTAAATGCCAGTTAATTTTTTTTGTCTCAAATTTTTTTTTTTTTATATATAAACTACGGAACTACTTAACTATACTTTTTTTTTACTTAAGTACTTAAATTCAGTACTTAAAATTGAATATAAAAAAAAAAAAAAAAGTAAAGAAGTTCACATTTCAACAAGTATATAGAGATTTAAAAGGAGAATTTAAAACAAACGATCAAATATAATTATTATTATTTTGTGAAATTAAACGAAGCACAATTACACAGATTAAACTGCAATAATTAAAGTAATTAAGTCAAAATTAGATTTTTATATTATTAAGATTTGTTTTTTGTTTTTTTTTTCTATTAAATTGTTAAAAGATTTTGCTATTAATTTTATTAATGAGATTTATTATTTAATTGAAAGAAAAATAATTTAATTTAATTTAATTTAATAATCAACATATAAGTAATAAAAGAAACGCCGACCCCTTTGGAAAAAAAAAAACAACCAAAATTTTATTAAATAAATACACACAAAAGTGCCTCAATTTATAGCAATATTTAAGCAATTAAATATATCTATTTTAATTTTAATAAGTAAATTAAATATAATATATTTTATATTTATAGAAAATATTCTCAACAAAAGTAATTAATAAATTGAATAATAATATTTTTTTTTTCTTTTATATAAAATCATGTATTCAAATTAATTCTTAGGATATCTACTGAATTTTCTAAGGAAAAGTTACAAAATTCATATTAAAATGGGATTAAAAAGTCTGACCAGTTGATGAATTGTCACAATGCTGATAGTGATTGTATTAAAATTTGGATCATCAACGATTTTGGCCTTACCAAAACGAAATCCATTCAATTTCAAATGTAATTTCTCTGAATATCTGCTGAATTTCCAGGAAAAACTTACATAACTGTTGAATTATTATATTGTTTATTACGTATGTATTTAGAGAGTTAAAACTAGTATTATGCGTATTAACTAGTATACCCTTGTGGGACAAAGGGTATCATCAGTAGATTGTGGCAATTGTGTTTATTGGTTTCTTGATTTTGGGGCCAGTGATCACATCACGTTTAAAAAGGAATGGTTTGTTAATTATATTAATTTTACAACGCCGGTGTGTGTAAGAGTTGGTAATGGTGATGGAATTAGTGCATATGGTCGTGGTGATGTAAATATTTTGGCATTTGATAATAATCATTGGGTCAAAAAACATTTATCGGATGTGCTCTACGTACCTGATATTAAGTTAAACCTTTTTTCATCCAATTGTGCATTGGATAAGGGTTTAAGAATGTTTTCGGATGATGCAAAATGTGAATTTATGAACGACGGGACAACTGTTGCTGTTGGTATTCGCAAAAAAGGATTATTCAAAATATTATTCCGGGTTCTTGGTAATTCCAATGCCGAAGGCTAACGCTGCTGTGAGACACACATCTTTGATGGTTTGGCATGAACGAATGGGACACCAAAATATTGCGTATGTTAAACGTATATTGGGACAAATGAATATTAAATATGAAGATGATTTGAATTTCTTCTGTGAGGCCTGCGCTAAGGGTAAACAGCATATATTGACGTTTAAAGATTGTCAAACAAGGGCTTCAATGCCTGGTGAACTAATACACACCGATTTATGTGGGCCAATGCAGGTGGATTCCTACACCGATTCCAGGTATTTATTATTATCTAAAGATGATTTCAGTAATTTTCGCTATGTTTATTTTATCAAAGAAAAATCGGAGGTTCCTGCTTTGATTGCAAAGTATTTGGAACAGGTGAAAATTGATACGGATAGGCATGTTAGAATGATCATATCGGATAATGAATGAGAATACGTTAATCACGTGATTGAATTGATGTTGCGTAAACATGGAGTATGTCATCAAACTAGTAATTCTTACGCTCCTCAACAAAATGGCAGGGCTGAGAAAGATATACGTACCATTGTGGAATTGGCCAGATCTATGATTCATGCAAAAAATTTGGATAATAGATTTTGGGCCGAAGCTTTAAACTGTTTTAAATAGAAGTGGTAAAAGTTCAGTTTTGGACAAAAGTCCATATGAGGTTTGGTTTAATAAATCTCCGAATATTTCGCATCTTAAAATTTTTTGTTGTGATGCACACGTGCATGTGCCGAATGAAAAACGGTGAAAATGGAATGCAAAATCTAGAAAGGGTGTGTTTGTTGGTTACGAGTGGAATAAGAAGGGGTTTCGTGTTTGGATGCCGGACAACGGGAGGGTTGAGATATCGCGTGATACCGCGTGATATCGCGTACTTTTCAATGAAACCACTTTAAACATTTTGGGTGATTCCTTACAATCAAATACGTGCGATGCACAGTTTTTTTGTTGATGATGATGTGGGTCCTTCATTGGGCCAATATACCAATGGGTCAGAGGCGACCGTTATTGATTGTATTGATCAAACGGGGGTCACAAGGGGCCAGGCTGATGGGGTTTGGCAGGTGAATGTTAAGGTGAATGGAGAAGAAGTGGAAGTTTCTGATAGCGGTAATCAGGTACAAAATGAAACCGAAGAGGATTACAGAAAAAGGCTTCGATCACGACAAAAAACGCAACATCATGTCTGTAGCATTTCATTATCAGAAGGATTGTTATTTTTGGCTCAAAGTGATGAACCGGGTGACTATGATCAGGCAATACGATCTGTAAACAGCAAAAAATGGATCGAAGCGATGAATGAGGAAATGTCATTATTATGGAAAAATGACACCTGGTAATTGGTAAGTTTGCCACCGGAAAGAAGGGTTATCGATAATAAATGGGTGTATAAATTAAAAAGATCTGCGGACGGGCGGATGAATAAGTATAAAGCACGTTTGGTAATTACGGATGAATAAGTATAAAGCACGTTTGGTTTGGGGTTTTACGTAGGAATATGGTATTGATTACTTGGAAACGTTCAGTCATGTTGTAAAATTTCCATCGATAAGAACGATACTTGCTATCTCTGCGGCGTAGAATTTAAAGCTTATGCAATTCGATATAAAAACGGCGTTTTTAAACGGCACTTGGGCCAGAAGATATTTATATGAACCAACCCGAGGAGTTTGATGCTTCTGGTAAAGTATGTAAACTTCAAAGAAGTCTTTACGGATTGAAACAATCCTCACGATGTTGGAACAAAAGATTTACGAAAATTTAATTTTGAAGTCAGTAAATCGGATTCATGTGTTTTCTTCAGTCATCGTGGCGGTCCTAAGATTATATTGGCTATATAAATTGACGATGGTCTTGTGGCGGCAAGCAATCATGGTGATATCGATTTCATACTGCTTAATTTTCTTAAGGGGGAATTCGAGATTACGGTGTCCGAGGCTAATTATTTTCTTGGATTGGAAATTATTCGTTTTGTAAATGGATCAATATTGGTTCACCAAGAAAATTATGCAAAAAGATTATTGGATAGATTTAATATGCTGCAGGCTAGGTCCGTTACAACACCGGCGGAAATCGCAAGGGTTGCGGTCGTATCTGAAAATCTATCGAGCAGTAGTGGTTTTCCCTTTCGGGAAGCGGTTGGGGGTTTAATGTATCTGGCTGTGGCAACAAGACCCGATATAGCGTTTGCAATTGGCTATGTCAGCCGTTTTTTGGATAGGCCGACATCTACACACATCGCTGCTGTAAAAGGCATATTCAAATACATTGGCGGAACGACAAAATACGGTATATTTTTCGAAATTTTTCGATTATAAATTGTTTTAGTGATGCGGATTTTGCTGATGATGCTGAATCTCGAAGGTCAACCAGTGGTTATATTTTATTAATATGCGGTGGTGCTGTTTCCTGGAAATCGCAGTTCCAAAAAAGTCTTCATTATCAACTACTGAATCGGAATATATTGTTGCAGCTTAGGGTGTAAAGGCATTGATTTGGTTACAGCAACTATTTATAGAATTGGTAAAAAATGGCTCTACAATACCTGATCTCAAGATGGACAATCAATCCGCAATAAAATTGATTAAAAATCCGGAATTTCATAAACGCACCAAACACATTGGCGTTAGGCATCACTTCATTCGTGAAAAGTATGAAGATTGTTTATTTGAATTAATATATGTTCAAAGTGCGGATTAAATAGCTGATATTTTCACAAAGCCACTGAACAAAAATAAATTTGAGAATTTTCCAAACAAAATTAATGTTAAGCCAACCTAAATTGTTTATACTGTTTTGGGTATAGCTTTAGTTTATAGTGCCTTGAATTAAAATTAAATTTATTATTAAAATATGTATTAAAGTAATTTTGCTAATACTATATGTAATAAAATTGGAAGTGTTGAATTATTATATTGTTTATTACGTATGTATTTAGAGATCTCTAAATAAAGAGACTCGAGTTAAAACTAGTATTATGCGTTATATCCGTATGACATTGTAATGACTTAGATATGTAATATAATACATTTATTATTATCATCCACCAATAAATAGTTAATCAGATCGGTTCTTTTATTTCACAACAATAACTCATACCAAATGGGATTAAAAATCAATTGTTTGATCTATTAATGAACTGTCGCAATGCTGATTGTATTAAAATTTGGATTATTAACAATTTTTTAGCCGTGCCAAAACGAAAAATCCATTCAATATCAAATGTAAATTCTCCGGAAATCTACTGAATTTCCCGGAAAAGTTACAAAACCCATATCAAAATAGGATTAAAAATCAATTATCTTATCTAATTGTGCAATGGAAAACCTAATTTATATTAATATAAATATAACAACAAGATTACAAGTAGATTAAATTTAATTATTTTCTTTAATTAATAATACTATCATTATTTCGAATATCAATATATATATTTACAAATGTATGCAGAGGGATAAACGCAACTATTGATATGTTTTTTATTATTATGATTATTATTATTATTGAATTTTAAGAAATCTCTATTTTTCTTCTGTTTAAATTTCAGTATAAAAATCGGGTCGTCCAATATTTAACATTTTAAATACATTTGGTAATAGATAAATGGTATTAAAACCAATCATTAAACAGGTAATATATTTATTGGTTAATTCAACAAATATTTTTTCGGTATTTTCTAATGTACTTGCGGCATTTTGCATTTCTCGTTTATTTTGTCCGATTGCCGTACAAACAATACCATAACCTATTGATTTACCAATTGCCCGTGTCCCGATAACACAACATAAACCCAATATTGTACGTAATATTAATAAACCAATCATTGGATATGTTGGCCATAAAATTTCATATGGTGATGGTGATGGTGATTGGACAGAAAACATTGTCATATTATCCAATTGATAATTTAACCATGAACCAATTTGTATACCAGCTGTTACGGATAATGTCATTGTTGTATCACCTCTACAAAATAAAAAAAAAAATCAATTCAAAAATACGATTTTAAGTTAAAGTAGTAAAGTAGTTGCGTTTCTCATTCATCTTTTGTACCAGGAGTAGGTAAAAATAGAAAATGAATAGATTCCAAACAGTAGTTAAGTTTTCTACTATTACCCACTCCTGATAAATTCAAATGGAATGCAACTTGTAGCTGTAAATCATTTTACCGGGTTGGCGTCCATTTATCCGATCTTGGATAATAGATTATCATTAATATTGATATGGCCAATATAAATAATGGTGCATATTTAAATGATAATATTATAAAATCTAAATAATTAACTAGTGGAATTAACGGGATCATTAATACAATTGTTAATAAAAGTCCAACAATAATATCCTAATAAAAAATACATATATATATAATATAATAAAATAATCAGTTATCATAGACGACGACGCACGCTTATCACACTATATTAAGCTGATAAAATTATTTATATATATACTTACTAAAACACTGTGCATACCCAAGTATACACGACTTATACAAATGATAGAAGACCACATAATTGATATTATAAATCCTGTGATTATCGAAAATTGATAACTGTGTGAACGGAACGGCGGCAACGACGGCATCATTAATATAATTAAATAAAATTATTAATTATTATAATTATATTATTTGAAATATCTATTAAAAAAAATTTAATTACCGATCAATCATGAATAATACAACTGAAAATGGCATTGCAATTGAAACCATTGCATGCGTTGATGGCATCCCGTATTCTAAACCCCATTTATTTTGTAACCGTTGTACGGGTAATCCTGGACGTGGCCATCGTATAACATCTTTTAAACCTTGTCCAATATACATAACAATTGACCATACAAATACAACACGACGTCCAACGGCACCGTCAATATTCCAAAACCAAAATGGTATCATTGTTGCATAAAATAATTCATCACCAAATTCCGTACCAATTATAAATAAATAATACCAAAATTTATTGGTAATTTCATAATCAACAGATGATGATGATGATGTTTTTGTACTGATGATATTTTCGGAATCTGTTGCTGTCTCATAAGATTTTTCATTATCCAAAATAGTGGGGCTGGTTCTTGTTTTATTGCTTCTACTATGGAAGTCACCATCATTTGGTGGATCATTTTTTTTTATTATTATTTTTGAGGTATTTTTTAAATTATTACTATTATTATTATTATAATCTTTATAATTATTATTATTATTATTATTATTATTATTATTACTATTATTACTATCTTTTTTATTTTTTATTTGTATTTTTCCACTTTCTTTATTATTATTATGGTGATATTTAATACCGAAAAATTCTTGAATTTGTACAACCAATTCGGGACCTTTTAAATATTCAATTAATTTATTGTTAAACATTGTTTTAAATTTATATTTACATTTTATTTTTTTTTTTTTGTTTTTTTTTAAATAATTTATTATATTAATTTTATTTTTATTTTTTAAATAATATAATCACAGACATTTTTTTCGTATAAAAAATAAAAAAAAAAATAAATGAAATGAAAATTGAAAAGCTCACAAAAAACATTGAGGTTATGTAATGTTTATTGTTGAAAAAAAAACAATAAATACTTTTGTTGTTGTGTTAAATTAAATGCGGAATGAATTTGAATACTCTGCTGTATTCATGCGCACATGCGTGAATGAATCGTATAAATAGAAGTAGTTGAGTTTATGTGCCTAAAAAAACAATATTATGTCGGAAATAAAAAAACGCCGGACAAAGTCCGACATAACGTACATAATAAATCAAAGTTTTTCAACTTTTCTGTCGACTAAAACCATGGAAGTATAATATATGGAAAAGTAAATCCCGTATACATATACGAAAATCAATGGGATAAGGATTTTTGTAAAAAATTTGACATTCTGGGTGTTTTCCATTGTTTTCTCCGCATATTTTCCAATTTTTTTCCATTGCGACCATGGAAGTATAATGTATGGAAGAGCAATTGGAGGGGAAACACGGTAGAATTTTTTAAATAGTGTTTGTGGGCTTGTGAAATTGTTTCAAATGTGTTGGTTTATATTTAACACAGGAAAGTGTTCGTTAATTGCTACAGCAATGTTATTCATTATTTCATGTTAAGCATTATTACGTCATAATATTGAAAAAACAACACCAATTAATAGGTTTTTTTAATTACATTACTTCAAAGACTCAATTTTATTTTATTTATTTCTTTATTACATTTACTTTTTATTATTCACTTTGAAAATTTGTATTTATCCACGAAAAATTTATAGACTTTACCGTGGTTATTTACGAACGACCTCCTGTATTTTTATTAAAAAAAATATCACAAAAAAAATTTTACAAACAAAAACAAATTTTTTTTTTGTATAAAAAAAATATTTTTATTTACTTTTTAATAAATTTTCCAAAACACATAATTAAAAATCACTAAATAATCGTAATCTTTATTAATTTTTACATTTAATTATATAAATCACAATACAAAACATTTCGTAATAAATTCACTAAAAGAAAAATAAGATCACCAATGTATGGAAACATTTTAATTCTTATTATTGTAAAAAATATCACATTAAATAATTGCACAACGCATTTAATAATTTAATTTTTTTAATTAAAATGCAAAAATATATTTAGTTTTAATTAAAACTGATTTTTTTCACCTTTATTTATTAAAATAATTTTATTTTTTTATCAAAAATTAATTCACTTTTTTATTATGATTATCCCCCCCCCCCCAAAAATCATACAAAAATCTAAAAAAAAAAATGAATTTGACATTCTGGGTGTCGCAATGGAAAAAAATTGGAAAATATACGGAGAAAACAATGGAAAACACCCAGAATGTCAAATTTTTTACAAAAATCCTTATCCCATTGATTTTCGTATATGTATACGGGATTTACATTTCCATATATTATACTTCCATGATTGCGACACCCAGAATGTCAAATTCATATTATTTTTTTTAGATTTTTGTATGGTTTTGGGGGGAGGGATAATCATAATAAAAAAGTGAATTAATTTTTGATAAAAAAAAAATTATTTTAATAAATAAAGGTGAAAAAAATAAGTTTTAATTAAAACTAAATATATTTTTGCATTTTAATTAAAAAAATTAAATTATTAAATGCGTTGTGCAATTATTTACTGTGATATTTTTTACAATAATTAGAATTAAAATTTTTACATACATTGGTGATCTTATTTTTCTTTTAGTGAATTTATTACGAAATGTTTTGTATTGTGATTTACCTAATTAAATGTAAAAATTAATAAAGATTACGATTATGTAGTGATTTTTAATTATGTGTTTTGGAAAGTTTATTAAAAAGTAAATAAAAATCTTTTTTTTATACAAAAAAAAAAATTTGTTTTTGATTGTAAAATTTTTTTGTGATATTTTTTTTTATAAAAATACAGGAGGTCGTTCGTAAATAACCACGGTAAAGTTTATAAATTTTTCGTGGATAAATACAAATTTTCAAAGTGAATAATAAAAAGTAAATGTAATAAAGAAATAAATGAAATAAAATTGAGTTTTTGAAGTAATGTAATTAAAAAAACCTATTAATTGGTGTTGTTTTTTCAATATTATGTCGTCATAATCTTAACATGAAATAATGAATAACATTGCTGTAGCAATTAACTAACACCTTCCTGTGTTAAATATAAACCAACACATTTGAAGCAATTTCACAAGGCCACAAACACTATTTAAAGAATTCTACCGTGTTTCCCCTCCAATTGCTCTTCCATACATTATACTTCCATGACTTAAGTAAGGCTTTTTATGAAATGCCGACGGCAGACGACGACAAATGTCAAATTGAAAATACATGCATTTCAATGTAGGTGCTTTTTATGAATATTGGACGGCGGACATGTTGACGGCTGACGGCGGACATTGATATTTTTTCTTCTATTGCCGTCGGCTGACGGTCGTCCAAACTTCATTTTTCATTTTATTTACATTTTATTTAATTTTTATGATTTAATTTCATAATAATAAAATATCCAGTTAATTTACAAACTAATAAAAAATGGAATTATTTAGCAGCAATTGGTATATATTATTAAATTTCGGTTTTTTTATCCAGGCAAAATAAATTTCAGAAAAAGCACATTTTTTTTATATATCACATATATCATATTTTGATATATAAAATATTTTCATAGAAATCGAGGCTTAAAACAGACCAAAAGAGCAAAAAAGATGGTTTCCTTTTTCCGAAGAAGTCCTTTTTTTACACACACATTTCAAACAACCAACATACTTTTGTGACTAAAATATAACCTCTTTCACATTGTGATTATTATTATTATTAAAAGTAGTATAATATATCTTATTATAAAATAGTTAAAAAATTAAAAGAATCAAAATAATATTAAAAAAATTATACAGGGTGTCCCAGTACAGGGTGCCAACCCGAAACAGGCAGGTTCTACACCTCATTTCCAATCAAAAATTGTATGGCGACCCCATGTCTATCTGCCTTGGTTT